>LPNX010633765.1:707985-743886 GCA_001517045.1 Pseudotsuga menziesii
ATCCTTGGAGGGAATTTCCAACTGACCTCTCAAACTCCTGTTTTTAACACTTGGCCAAATTTATTTTGTTCTCACTATGCAAAATATTATTTTTCCTATTTTTGGCAGATTGATATTTTGCATATGAGACCATGATAAGACAACCTGAAGGTATGGATGGATAGTCCGTTCACCAAGGAACATGCCTATGCTACCTGATGAATTTTATCATCAAAATAACCCCTCCTTGTGGGCATTTCAAAATGCCTTTTCAATTTCCTAAATCTAACACAACCAATTTTCTTGTGTTTTTAAAATGCAAAATAATATTTTTCTTACATTTGGCAGATTTATATCTTTGTCATAAAACACTCCATAGGATAACTGAGACCATCGTTATATGCACCCATCCACAAGCTATAGCCTAACAATTTCATATTATTTTTCTCATCATCCTATGAGATAGGGCGGGCATTTCCCTGAGGCCACTGAGGCAGTTTTTCCAGTACTGGAATAGTGCAAAAAAGGCTGAAACTCTATTTTAGCAGACCATTATCTTTGTCATAAAATATCCTCTTTGATAACTGATACCATGGTGAGATATCCTCTTCAACAAGATGTAGGATGATAGATTCAGATAATTTTTATCATACACCTATAAGGTACGATGGGCATTTTCCCAAGGTCACATGACCCAGTTTTTCCAACACTTGGACAATTTTCTTAGTCTGGCCCAATCTGCCTAAAACACTGTTTTGCAGGTTCATAACTTCTTCCTCAGATACTTCCAAGACAATCTAAAGACATGGTCAGGTAGGCCAAATATCAATCTACAATACCCCCATATGGTGCAGGAATTTTCTTCAACACACAATTTGTGGCAGCAATTTTCTGAAGGCTACCTGAGCTAGTTTTCCAACACTTAGTTATTTTCCTGTTTTTCACCAAATTACCATATTTTTCCAAATTGATTGTCATTAATGTTGTCATCAATGCCAATCTTATTCATCAGAGTCTTCATGTTTTTCTTTATAGAAATTGGTATATAATATACTGCATTTAGAAATATACTTATATCTAATGTATTTGACAAGTTATTGTTTGGTATGGTGTAGGTAAGACAATTACTTGTCACTACAAGGATTTTTCACTTTGAATGAAAATGCAAGGAAGCTTGCTCATTTTATAGCAGCATTAGAGGCGATGGGAGATGGAAAATGTTATTTCCATTGCTATGATTGCAGGGGATTGCAAAGAAGAATAATTTTAAGAACGACAGCTGAAAGACATTGTAGGGAGAAGGGGCACGTCGAAGGGTGTTATGAATATCGTCCCTTGGTAAGAGGCTATTCAATTTTTAATGTATTCTCTGTAATAGTCATCATGCCATGAATTTTAGTAAAATGTCTTATCGTTTTATTATATGTTCTATACACACTAATTTTACTACGTTGTTTGTAAATATATAGACAATGCCCCCAAAATGTCCCCTTCCAGAGAGTTATTTTCCAAGTACTAGTAGAAATATTCATTTACAGGGTGACGAGCATCTAGATTAGAATATTGAAGTTGATTAAGTTCTTAATGATGATATGGATGGAGATAACGTTAGTGATTCAAATCAAGAAGATGAGATACATAGATTGATCCAAGACACATTTTCTCCAATGGATGAGGAGAACCAGGATGATAGTCATGATGTTGATCCTCTACTCAAGAAGGCATGTCAACCTCTTTATGAAGGCTAAAAAAAAATCTTCTATCTGCTATATTGTTGTTAGTGAACTTGAAGGTTTTGAATGGTTTATCAAACACTTGTCTCACACATATACTAAGGTATGTAATTTGTTAATTATTTATGTCTGCATGTTCACATGTACATAAAGGGTTGCTTTTTTTCCTATATTGCTATTGTTATCTAATTTGTAAAGTATGGATGTGATATTGATGATTAATATTGTTTACATTGACTTATTCTTTTGGATTTTGTAGATTGTTAGGTGAATTTCTATTACCAACATCAAATATTTTACCACGCACATATCGAGAGATATATGTGATTATGAAAGAATTTGGAATGGAGTATCAAGCTATTGATGCATGTACTAATGATCATATCATATACTATGGACAATATGCATTAGAAAATGAATTCCCACAATGTCAAACAAGTAGATATCGAACCGATAAAGTGACAAAAAAGGTGCCTCCCAAAGTTCTTCGTTATATTCCGATAATTCCACGTCTCCAGTGGTTGTTTAGGTGTCAAAGTATAGCACAGCTTATGGATTTCCATGCAAAGAACATAAGTCAAGACGATTTTCTTCGAATTCCTGCAGATGGGTCTACATTTAGGTGCATCGAAGAAAAGTGGCGAATTTTCAAAGAAGAACCTTGTAATGTTAAACTTTCGTTGGCAGCTGATGGTGTCAATCCATTTGGAGAGCTTCGTTCTACCTACTCAGTGTTGTCTGTTTCATGTGTGGTTTGTTTTGTTCAGTTTGTATCTTCATTCTCCATTTACTGCAAACATTATTAGAACTATCTGCTTGAATATCTAAATGGAATTCAAATTTTAATAATTCTTCTAAAGCAAATGGAACAATGGAGGATTTAAACAAAGTGTTTGAACATGCATTGACAAATGTCTGCAATGTATATCGCAATGACTAGGATCAAATGATACTAGCAATATTATTGGATTATCATATCACTTGTAAGATTTTGACCAAGTTCACGCCTTTTGAATGGTTTTATGGTAAGGAAGCAATGATTCTTATTGATTTTGTTTTTCCTAGCTTGTGCATTGAATTGGCTATGAATATGATTAATGAATTCATAATAGGTTAAATTAATTAATGGAATTAGAATAAGATCAAATACTTGTAGGGTTTATTCAACAGGTAGAGAAGTGGAGGTAGAAGGTTTGGTAGGATTGAAATATTAGAATGAAGGAAATGTAACCTAGATCATTGGAACTATTGTGAGACGGTAGATACATTAAAATTCATGGGAATTTGTGCATGAGATGGACGAGACCATTTCAAATTACATGCATTAATGAAGTAAGTGCATTTAAGTTACAAATTTTATGCGGAGATCTGTTAAAGGGCATGGTAAATGGAAGCAGACTTAAAGGGTCTTATGGCCTGAAAGTATGATCAGTATTATTTGTAAGGATGTACAAAATAATTTCATTAGATAAGTAGTGGAAATCACATGGTTTAATTCTATTTATGGTCCAGGTTGTCAGCTAATTAAAAAGTGCATGGAAGTATTTGGATTTGAAATTTGAATAAAGTAAGCACATGTTGTAGTTGTTTGTCACATTTATAAAATTAATAACAATCATGGTAGAAGATTGTAATGAGGACATTTCGGGTAATGATTATATATGGGAAGAATAGATCGCATACCAAAAAGGTGGATTAGAAATATTGCAGGAGCCACGTTAAGAGTAAAGACAATAGAAAGAGGCATTGATGAAATCATGATATAATAATTGAATCATAGATGTGCTTAAAATGAGTGAAGCACAAGTGCAAATAATTTACTTATGTTGAAGAGTTGTGTATCAGTTGTAGAGATTAGAGTTGTAGTTATAGAGAATGGGAAGCTTACAAATAATTGCACTACAATGTTAACATGAATAGTACCCAAAATGCACCCCAAAGCGAATCTAAAGGAAGCTGAGCTTCCAGTGGTGGAAATGGACACCAGGGTGGACATTAAAGAGCTATTGCTTGGTAAGGTACCTTATATTAAACTATTTTTGGATTTTAATTTATAGGATGCTGAAAGTTTTCCAAGTTTGTATCTTTTGAATTATGTTGATCTTATTGATGAACCAGATGGTACTGAGAAAAGTATTCCTAAACAATGGGAAAATAAATTATTTAAATAAGGTATCATGACATTGTTAGATGTTCCCAATTATAGGCATGGTCCAAGAATCACACGATGTATACTCTTTATGTTTAGTAGGATGGGTAGAGGATTCTTATGGTTGGACAAACCATATCCTATGAATGTGGATGTTATCCACAAAGTCTTGGGTCTTATACCACATAAGGGTGAAGATCATGTCAATGCTATAACTGCATGGGACTTAAAGGATGAAGAATTTTATCAAAAATATTGTACACATAGAGAAATGCCAATAGCAATGCTTTTTGTAATCACTAATCTTGAAGTATGGTTTGCTACATAGGATTTGGTAGGAAAGGTGGTTCAAAAGTGCAGAAAAGATGAATTCCATATGGGGGTGGTTTTTGTAGCCGAATGATGTACTCAATCCATTAAAAATGTGTTGGGACAAATATCAGTTAGAGGAGTTTATTCAATACTTCCTGGATACTTAAAACTTGGGAAAGGAGTTTCATTTGAGATGGGTGTTGTTGTTGATCATGATGATAGAGTGGAAACCACCTCAAAGGAGTGAATATGACATTGATGTGATAGAGAAATTTCCATCATTGAAATTTAATGTTTGGAAGCGTAGTGAAGATAGGGATATCTAGTATAACAAAAAATTGACATTCCAATGCTGGTATACATATAAGATTAAGGTGACAACTGAGTCATATCATATTTTACCATTGTTTATATATAAGTATCAGTTTGTTGCATGTTTCTCTATAGGTTCTCATAATGTATTCATTTCACCAATCCTGAGAAAAAGGATGAAGTTTTACCATTTTGTATTGAGGAGAGTGATATTAAAGAAGCCGTAGAGGACTGGCTTATAGAATTACAAGTACAACTAGATTTTAATGTAGAAATTTTGAACAATCCAAGTTCTACATTTGCAAAAAAAGAATCATACAACTATGTTTCCACCTTATGCATTAGACCAAGAAAAGTAAAAGAAGAAAGAAGAAGAAAAACATCAATCCTAAGATTGTGTGTCATCGCATAGAGGTCAAATGATAAAAAATTAGTTGTTTTCACAAAAGAAAGGAGAGTCAATAGAAGAGATAGTGCTACAAGATATAATCAATATAATTAAAGTTAGCTTGGACTTTCAATTGGATTCTACTGAACAATTGTCTAAGTTAAAATCAAAATTGTAGTTGGGAAGTTCAAGTCAATGGAGTTTAGACATGAATATAGGTGATAATGTGTGATAGTCTGGATTGGGTATGGATAAGTGTGGCACACCAATGGAAAATAATAGGTTTCTTAAATTAAATCCTTGCATGGTTGTGTTTAATAAAATGGAGGGTTCTTCCTCCTTAGCAGTGAGTAACTCAAGATTTGAAGTAGACCTTTCATAAGTTTCCTTCTAACAATTGCAGGAGGATGTCACAGTAGTAACAAAGGAAATGGGAGCACAACATTTTCATTTGAGCAGATCTTATGGTGATATTCAACATAAATATGGTAAATATGTTGTTGAGAATAGTTCCTTGATAGCTATTGTGGAAGATGTTTATACAGTAATGCACGAGGAGAAGAAAAAAGTTATTACAAAAGATTAATCTAAAGTGCAATGTGAGGAAACAAAAATACATATACATGGATTGCAATCTCAACATAAAGTATTTAAGGATCAACTAGATAAAGTAGAGAAATTAGAGAAAATAGAGTTCAATAATTGGATAATGCAAGAAAATGAGACATTTGAGAAAGCTAAAACTCAAGTACAAGGTCTTTCAAAATTAGTAGATACTACTTTTCAGTTATGGAGTCATATTCAAGAAGATCCAAAGGTTTTTGAGAAAGAACATCAAATAAAGATGTGGGAAGAAGAAATCAAAGGGTAAAAATAAGTCATTAACAAATTTACCAATATCTGCTTAGTTGTAATCCATGACAAATATTTTAACTTTGACGAAGAGGATAGTTTTAACTCGCACAACATAGCAACAAGTGACCAATAAAGTCATGCAGTTCTAGGAACAAGATGAGAAGAAGTATTTGAAGATAATTGAGATTCATGATAAATTCAAGAAAGATATTGAACTAGGAGATATTTTGTGGTCATTGACACAACCTTCTACTTTGGGACAAAATGCCAAATTTCATAATGATTTTGACTTATTGTTATAGTACATGGTTAGTTGCATACACAATTAGTTGAATTTACAAAACAAATTACACAAGTCTTGCCTCCATATTATCAAGTTGTATCTAAAGAATGAAGATTGGATCGAGCATGAGCCAAACATGGTGTCAGGGGCCTTTTAGCGATGTATCAATCATATTGTTATAATCTTTGTAAAAAACTTTGTAATAGGTCGTATGGTATATTTTGTATAAATATTGCACAATATATTTTGTATTAAGCGTGCACAATATACTATGTATCAATTTGCATTCAATATTTTGTACAATGACTTGTGTAGCAGAATTATATGTTAAGGATAAGACAAATCATCCATATTAGTTAAAAGATAGTTGAGAAAGTGATAGATGTTACAAATTTTGTATAAATGATGAAAGGATGGGATTGCCTTGGGTTCATTCTTGTATCTGATTTATGACCGAGAATACAATGTGAATGAATGACAGAGAGTATTACCAAATGTCTTGTATTTATCATTGATGGATGAATAATTTTATGTTACATTGTGATGATATTTGTGATAGACTATGCATTACAGTAATATTATTTTTGTTACTATATTGAATATCTATAAAATACAGAGAATGCATGTTTGTTGTGGAATGCTTAGCCAAACCTATCCTTATTTCAGTCTTAGTAATTCATGTGAGATTCTCAGGTAATGAAAATGTTGATTCTCATAGGGGTATTGTTGGTTAAGGATTTAGAACCTAGGTTCTAACTTTTATGCCAAATAAAGCACTAATTTCACCATTAACCTTCAAAGGGGATTAGACTAGAAATAATCCAAATTTAATGAAATGGTTCTAAGTATACTCATCGTTATCATGCTTGAAGATAAAATAGATAACATCATTCAAGGATGTTTGTTCACTACCACCTTCAGTTTTTTAATACTTAGAAAGTCCCCTAGTGTTGCAAGTTTCCAATTAAGATATTATTTTCTTATGTCTTTGTGAGTTTTAGGATGTGAATTAAGGTTCTCCCTCTTCGTAAATGTTTCATGTCTAATAAAACTAGAATTTCCATCCTTCCTTTTGTTGTACTTTTTTATTCCATCCTTTATCTATATTTATATTCTTAAAAGATTAACTTGGCAATGAGTTGGATTAGCTCCACTTTGAGAGATGTGTCCTTCTTGACCATTCACATAAGTAAAGAGACCTTTAGAAGTTGAAGTCTAGGTTTCAGAAAAGGATTGGATAGATATAAATATTTGAATTTTTGGAAATGAACACATTTAGCTCCAAAAAGGTGGATATGTTGAAAAATATTATTTTTTAAGATTGACCTTCACATATACATGAGGACTGAAAGTAAAATGAATTATGTCTTCCTTTAATAATTGAAATCTATAAAAATATTTAAAAAAACACAAACACGAAAGGTCTAATTTTTTATATATAAAGCAATAAAATTAGTTTGTAAGCGATAGGTAGCATGGTTTATGTCACCTAGTTTAATACCATGCTTTTTTCCCCAGAAGAAAAATAGATTAGCCTTGATATTCAATTGAATCAAAGGATAATGTTTACATCACATGAATATCAAAGGATATTTTAAATAGAAGTACAGAGCAAAAATTGCAAAAAAACTAGAAATTCCAAAACTCAGCAAATACCCCTCCAATCATGTGAGTAACATACATGTCCAAAAGAAACACAAAAAGAAAGAAGACAATTGTCTAGGGAGGCGCTTGGGGGATTAACTAATCATAAGTGATGACCTTCATCCATGGAGACTGAAGACAACAAAACTCATAAAGCGATGATAAAGGCATGCTAAAAAAAACTAGCAATAAACTACATAAATGGTGAGATTTTTAGAAGAGCTTAATCTCACCTCCTCCAATAATGTTGCCTTCAAAAATTTCTGTGAAGGACAAGAGACCAGTGGCTAATAAGAGCAGCTCCTTGGATAAACAATCCTTATTTTGATTGTTCTCCCAGAAGACATTATGAAACTCTAGAGAGAAGAAAGAGGATTTTAATATCGAGTTATTATCACACAAGTAGTCCAAATCTAGTGCTTAGAGAGAATATTTGCCATTTTCCCAGTTGATAACTACCGATGAGTCCCCAAAAGCATAGAGTGAGGGGATTTCAATAGAATTTGTAAAGTATAATAAATACCACAGGGAAAGTAGTTCCTATATAGTGTTTTTACTTACACCACAACCCATCTTCAGATAGAAGGACTGAGACTGACTGAGTCCCAAAAAAATACTCGCTCCACCTATCTTGAGTTTTTCTTCCTCGTAAAAGAAGACAAAAGGGTGATTGAGAATAGGATGAGATCCCACAAACCTAACTCCTTTTTATTTGTTTCTCAAAGGAAAGGAGTGCAACTAAGTCAAATTCATGTGAGAGGTAGTTTTAGCATCCACATTCCTATCCTCAAAAATTGAAATATTGTGAGATGTCCAGATAATCCAAATGAGAAAAAAGGGGAGATGAGACCTCACCCCTAGGTGCTGGTACCAATCCTCAATGTTTTCCAAAATCGAAGGAAGAGACCAAGAAATTCCCTGGCCAAATTTCCTGAAGAGAAGATCTATGATATTTTTGACAAAAGCACAGAATATAAAGATGTGATCAATATATTCCTTGTTATTCAAATAGAGACAACATCTGTTTGGGCCAACCCATCCGTTCCTTAAAATATTATCCCAAGTGCTGATGCGCTTCTCCAACACTAACCACAGGAAGCATTTGAGCTTCAGAGGGATTCCAAAATTCCATAACCGAGCCTGCGTTTTGTAGTTAGACACATGCACCTGAGAAGAAACAATAAGGTCATAAGCCAGACTCGTTGTAACTTCACCATTTTTTGTATTATGCATCCACAATAAAGTGTCTTGAGTTTCATTTAATCTGATCCCCCCCATGATACAAGCCATTGATGTAACCATTCCACTCATCCTTCCAAATTCCATCCATCTCCAAATTTCAATTGATAACCAATAAGATCCTCTATTCCTTTCACCCTCTAAATTTCAATCATTGTTGAGATTGAAAATTCCATAGTCAACTAAATAAGATCGAACATCTTCAGAGAGGATGAAGGAATAATTTAGTGTAGCAATCTGGTCTATACCCAACCTAATATTATTCCCATTCCACACTTCCCAACCCATTTCTCTACTAATCCAAGTGAGGGCTCTTACAAAACCATTTCAGAAATAGGAAGTACTTCTGACAGAGAACTTCTTGTTGCACAACCAGTCATCCAAAGAAATGTTATTGAGATATTTTTTTATTATTATTTGGTTCCAAATTCCTGATCCTTTCAAGACCAGCTAAAGGCTCCTTAGTATGGGGGATGTTCCAAACCATTCAAGGTTTTTAATGTTCCATCCACCATAGTCCACTAGTTTGGAGATGGAATGCCAGTCCACCAAGGGAATTCTTGATTTTCCTTCTATACTATCCCAAAGAAAAGAAAACATACATTGTCTTAGCCGGTTCAAAAAACACTTGGGGATTCTTGCTAGAGCAAGCCAAAACACTGGAATACCTGTAAGAACAACCTGAATAAGTATTAGTTTGCCTCCCAAAGTGAGAAGTCTGTAAGGCTAGTGGCTAATCTTTTTATCAATATTATTAGTAAGCCATCTCTAGTCTTTGATGCCATATCTTGGCAGTTTAAGGAGATACCCTAAATACTTAAAATCTGCATCAATATGCTCCATTTTATATGGAAAAACTAGTGTGATGCAATCCCTGATTTCTTCATCAATGTCATTGTAAAGAAAGGAGGATTTTTCCTTACTTATACACATACCAAAATCCATGTAGAAAATATTCAGGGAAAGATAGAAGGCCTACCATTCAGCCATGGTCCCAATGCCAAAAAGTGTTGCATCGCCGACAAAGATTAAGTGTGTAACAACAAGTGAAGAGGAGATTTTGATACCCTTTAATCTGCCTTTTTTAAGATCATCCTTGATGAGGATATTGAGACCTTCTATGACAAGAATAAAGAGGAGGGGGGAGAGTGGGGACCCCTGACGAATGCCTTTGGAGGCATTAAAGAAACCTGTTGGTGTACCATTGATTAAAAAAATAAAATTGAAGAGTTGATACAACCCATTATCTAGTTAACCCCCTCAATAGGGACTCCAAATTGTAGAAGAATAATTCTAAGATAAGTCTAGTTAACTCGATCAAAAGCTTTTACTAGATCAAGCTTGAGTACCATCGCTTTCAGTTTTATTTATTTATTTAATAGAGCGAATAATTTCTAGGGTGATCCCCACCGAATCACTGATATGTCTTTTTTTAGGAACCCAAACTATTTAGATGAGAGGGATTTATCGAGGAAGGGCTTTAAGCAGTTAGTTGCAATTTTACAGATAAGTTTGTATATCAAGTTGCACAGGGAAATGGGCCGAAAGTCAGCAAAAGTGACAATATTATCACACTTGGGGATACGAGTTAGGAAAGTATAGTTAATGGAATTAGTAACCTTTCCTTCTAATCTGGAGAGCTCCACCACTCTAAGGAGATCTTCTGCAACTAAGTCGAAAAACCAGAGAAAAAATTCAACGTGCCAACCGTCTGGTCCGCGACTCTTGTCCCTTTTAAAACCTTTTAAATCACCTTTCACTTCTTCTAGAGTGACCATTGAGGTAAAGACACCAGCATGGAAAACCTTCTACCTTATGTGCATGTCGTCACTCAAAATTTGTTAGGGCTCTTTCGACAAAATGCAGCTACATACTGGGAATAGACATTTACATGGAAAAGGTGGAGTCGCTTTGCTACAGATCCTTGGTGGGAAGGTTGGAGTACTATTATTTGAACAAAAAAGAGTGGGTGGAGTGGGCTACTTCCCACTGGAACCCTATCCTGAACTATATTCCCGCCATTAGCCTCCTGGGTAACCGTTGGTTGGTGTTCGTGTTTTTGGAAGACAATGACGCGATTTTGATTCTCAACACATTAGGGACCATCCACAATGGGTTGCTGGTGTTACAATTGATTTTACCACACATGGTAGATCACATATTTATGGCATTCCTTGTCCCTCTGCAGACTCTTTGGACCCCATGGACTATTTTTGTACCTTTGATGTTTCCAAGATCATCCCTAAAAACACATGTTATTTTCCATACGTGACTTTTAAACCCATCCTTGTGTATATACGCGGATATGACCCCTAAACCCACATACATCAGGATGTGTGCAAAAGGCCAAATAGTTTTGGAGTTTTCCTTGATGTGGATCTGAGTCACTTGTCTCTTGGCCTTCCATATTCCTTGAGATCGCTCGGATTTGACCTTCCATTACCCCATTGAAGCACTATATAAGGAACCCTTTGGATACATTGAAAGGGGAGGAATTGAAGAGCAAGAAAACTATAGTCCATTGTTGTCGTAGCTTGATTATACTTGAGTCTGCATCTTTGTCCCTTGGAGCACTTTATGTTCTTCCCAAGCTTTCCTTCTCTTGTGAGCTTGCTATCGAGAGATGGATGATTGAGGTGGTGGAGGCCCAGGTGGAGGACTCAGTTTCTCCGGTTCACAGACGTGCCGATAGAGGTTGTCATTCTTGTAATCTTTGATTTATATTAATAAAAATATCTTTTCCTGTCCAATGATGTGCATTTAAATGAATATTCAATCCATGGATGCTTTTTATTGCTTATGCATTATTGATTATATATGCTAGAGTAGGTCTAACACCATTATATAGCATGCTTGCCTTGTTTGCTGATTGTTGAGAGAGCAAATTAATAACACAAGCGGGATTGGAAAAGCTCAACGGGGATCTACATCAACCATTCGGAATAAGGTATGTTTCGAGATCCTTTAGTGTTAGATGTTTATTTCTCTTGCATATTGGGAAGGGATTGATTTCTGCGGTTACTTTGTCTATTGTGGTACCCCAAGCCATTGGAATTTTTCTCCATAACAGAATTGGAGACCATACTGGGGAGTTCCTAGTCATTTCCTTTGGGGGTTTTATCAACATTCAATGTTCTTGAATTACTCTAATTTCTCTATTTTTGAGTCGGGTCTGGGGGCATGTTTGCCTAGTAGTGTCTGATAGGAGTAAATTTTGTCTCAGCTTATTTGTTTGCCTTCTTTTTTATCTCTTTTTCTTCCTATACACGGGTTTTTCCTTCACAGTCGTGTGTACACGTGGGTTTTCCTGGAATAGCCATGTATATACACATATTTTCTGCAAACAGTCGCGTATGCCATGAGTTTTTCCTTTTTGGGGAAGGTTAAGTGTTGCTGGGTGAGTTTGGATGATTGCCGAGTCTTCTTGGATGCTTCTAGAGTCTATATACACCTCTATTTCTGACCAGAGACGTTTTTTTAGTTTAAATTTTTGAAAATGTTCTTGTCATTTCATTTTCTATATTTTGTTTTAGGATTAGTGCATTAGGTCTCTTTCACCTTGGTGCTTTGCTTGGGTGCTGTCTGATAGTGCTTGCAGAGTCTGGGAGTTGTAGAGTCATACTTTTTCTTTTTATCTCATTTAATTCAAAAAGTACAAAAACATTTCCTTTTTGCATCATTATGCATTGTTTGCATTTTTTGCATTTGCATGGCACTTGCATTAGGTTGGATTGGGGAGTATTAGTCAGATTTTCATATAGGAATGATTGCATATTCATTTGAAGGAAAATTTTGCACTTCACGTAGTAGCATACCCTATTTTTCATTTGACACAATGCATTTGCATTGATTGTTAGGTGTGCATTTTACTTCTTGTTGCGTCATAACATCATTAGTTGCACGACCATTTGCCCTTTTGATTAATAAGCCAATTAAAATAAATGCATAATAAAATGAATTACGCTCTTTTCTTTTATAGGGTGCACCAACAAGACTAGGTTTTAGGGTCTTGGAATAGTTCATTGTGAGTAAATTCTCCAAGACCACTAAATGAAACATTTATGTGTCTGTTTAGGTGAGAGTGTGAAATTCCTTTATATAATTAGTGTTTCTTAGGATCCTCCTTTTACAATGGAGTTAAGCAAGAGGCAGTGTGAGTGGTTATTGATTGGGATGACCCCTGGTCATAATTGAGTAGCACCGAAGATATTTCCAAGATTGCATTCGTATCTAGGGGCTCTTTCGAGAGTTTTGGGCTTTGCCACCCTGCCCATATGGTCAATTCCTCCTGCGACTGTCTGACTGAGCATTGATTATATTGAGGTGACCTTAGTTGCCTTACCTAGGTTATTGAGGGGGTACTTCACAGAGGTTATTCTACAGGTGTCCTGGCCAGGTAAGGGTTGGACAACACAGTTGGTATATGCATTGAAGCTGAGGGCCACTATAATTGATTACGAACCTCCTCTTGTTGTGTATGGGGGTCTCAAGCCTCTCCTAGGTGAGACATACCTTCGTCATTCGGGAGCTCACATATCCTACCCTTGTTTTCTTGCGATTTGGCTTTACATTTTATAGGTGTATACTCTGTGCACGCTAGTTTGCCTAGGGTTTGCGTAATTAGATCGTGTCTTTTCATTTTTTGAGTCATTATGGATTCAGGCATGGTGCTTCACCGTTCTCATCGTTTAATAGGACTTTTGCCTTCCACGTCTCCTCCTCCTTCAGGAGAGAGAAACAGATAGTCTGGGTGGACTACTTCTCACTTTGATTCACACATGATGGGAGATCATGAGGATGAGATTCCTGAGATGTCCTTTCCACCTCATGAGGTTGGGGATGAAGATCCTACTCCCGTATATGATCCTTCACCGAAAATACCTTCACATTCTGGTTATGATCCCTCATTCACAGGTTGCCGGTATTGGTTTCCACGCAACGAGACTCATTATGAACCCACAAGAACTAGTCATGTTCATTATGGCATGTCTAATATCCTTGCTCCTGATCCGACACATCATGTCAAGTTGAAAGTTGAACCTAGCACTACGCCTGGGGGCACTCCTATTCCTTCCCATGCAGAGAGATTTGGGAGAACTAGTCACATTGCACCTTCCATCCCGGTGGTGGAAGTAACCTCACATGTTCACCCTAGACCTAGTGTTAGTAACCATATGCGGATACCATAACCGAAACGAGTGAAAATTGGGAACACCACTTACATCCCTTCACATGTCCCTTTGTCCTTGAACCCTACTCCTTTGAATGCATTTTTGAAAACCCTTCCTCCCCCTCATTCACGTGGTCCTTCGGGCTGGAATATCGCTACTAGCCATGTTCATACTGCGATTGTTCGCACAGTAGTATCTTAGAGTCAAGTACCTCTTGTTGTGTCGGGAGATCATATCCTTGTTTCTGGATCATCTCATGGTCCATCGCAAGGAGTTCCCCATATCCATAACTATGGACATTCTCATGGGACACCTTATGGAGCTTCTCATGGACAGTCTTATGGACCGCAGTATGGACAAAACTATCAACCCTATGGGTGTGGGTATCAACAACCTGCTTACTCTTCCAATTATGGATTTGTAGCACCACATAATCAAGGTACACCACGTCACAATGATTCCATGCAGCCCTATACGGGTCAAATGGGAGGAGGTTATTATGGCCAAGGCCATGGTATTTATAGCAATCAGCCTTACATGAACTAGAACTATTAGGGAGCATGGCATAGACCGGCTCAAACTAGGCTCCCTTTCCTCGCAACGTTGAACTTACCTGACTTATCGAGACTTATGAAGATCTGGTATCTCATGACCTGGTATGGACGACCGTCCCTAACAAGCTTCCTTCGGACATTCCCAAGTTCGAGGGAAAATATGGAGAAGATCTTAGTGAGCATGTCACTACTTTTCACCTTTGGTGCTCTTCTAATTCCTTACATGAGGATTCAATCCGTTTGAGGTTGTTTCAATGCGCCCTCACTGGGCTTGCAGCGAAATGGTATATAGAGTTACCAAAGGGGGCATTCGTTTTATTTGATGACCTTGCCATGAATTTCCTCAATCACTTTCAGCTACCAGTGCGTTATGACATTGGTACCGAGCTCTGGTTGACATTTCGGAAAGACAAAGCCACACATATCTCGGATCATATTCAAGAGTGGTGTAGACGGAAGCGATTGATTAAAGCCTTTATACCACCGGAATTTCTCCTTGAGTGGTTCCTCAAATCATTATTACCTTACATTGCGAAGGATGTTTCTACATCCGGAGTCCAAAACGAAGAACAAGCAATCTTTAGGGTACAAGAGTTGTATTTGATCTACGCTCAATCTGGACTTTTGTATGAGATTATACCTAATGCTCCGCAATCTAGTTTCGATCCCAAGATCAAGCTTGGACCACATGCCGATGGTATTGTGGGTTGTACAAGTGCCAAACCTACGGATTCGGTTGTGAAACAAGTGAGCTAATTGTCAATTAATCAATCTGCATCAGGACAAGCCACGACTTCGTCTCAACCTACCCAAACGACGAGTGTACTTTCCGTGCAATCGTCGGACTAGAAGGGCAACCAGCAGCCTGGAAGGAATAGGAAGAAAAATAGTAAGGGTGGGAACAAGAATGAAAATGCTAATTATAATGACAAGAACGCTCGTAATGCTGGGGGGCACAAGTAGTCTAAATGTAAGTTAAATTTTCCTTGCAAGTTATGTAAGGAGGACCACCTCACTCACTTGTGCCCTCATATGGAAGATGGCTCAAGATTCATAGCACAGGGCCCAGCCGTGATAACTAATCCTTTACCCAACAATCAAAATATGAACTCGAGGACCATTAATCATCATTGTGCATTGGGTGGAGATCAAAATCCGCCAGAAGCCAATAGTGGTCATGGTTGTGTTAACATGGTGCGTGCTACTAAGGTTGTGACTTGTGCGAAGGATTATGGTTTGTCACAACCGGACCTTGGAAAGGAACCCGCTCCACTTGAGAGCCCTTTGCGTATCGAAAAACCTACGGATAAACCTGAAGTTGCACCTCACATTCCTAAGGGAGTCTTAAATCATTCAAGGCACAATCCTAATGCCCGAGCCACCCAGAACTATTTCGTTGTCTAGGATTTGGGCCAAACTCCTTGTGTGATGTCTGCACTTGAAGTACTTCAGACTTGTCCTACGCATAGGAGAGCCTTGCTTTCTGCTCTTGGGGTGGATGATGATAACTCTTCTTCCGTTATCAAATTTTAAACCATGGGAATACAACCTCACTTTCCTTACTACGTGTCTCTTTTGATTCATGTAGAATGTCTTAATATGACTGTCAAATGCACTGTGATTGATGAAGGCACTGTTGCTTCCGTGATGTCTTTGTCATGTTGGAAGGGTTTGAGTTCTCTCGAGTTTTCTCAATCCGCTACTACATTGATAGCTTTTGATGGTAGATCATTTCGGGCGCACGGGATTCTTCCTTCTCTTAAGGTCCAATTGGGAGGGAAGACCGTCGCGATCGAGGTCGAGGTGGTTAATGCGCCCCTTGACTACAATATTTTGTTGGGTCAGAATTGGATGTATAGTATGCAAGCCATAGCCTCTTCTCTCTTTCGAGTGGTATGCTTACCATTTAATGGGAAGATCGTTACGATTGAATAGACATCATTTTGTAATTCGAGTGTTAATGCATCATCGGGAACTTCTATCCTGATTATCGATCATTCTCAGCCAGCAACTGGGAGTGTGGGTGTGGGTATGTATCCGTCTTTGATGGGAAACTTTAGCTGTCCTGCGCCTGTTCTTATGATCGGTTCTAGTTTTGGTGGGGCTTAGTCCTTGTTTAATTCAATGTCTTTCCTCACTACCCATATGGAAGATCCTTGGATTCTTCCTTCACCGAGTCCTTCGATTGGACCTATCGAAATGGATGTGCCATTGCCTGCAACGATGGTAGCATATCAAGCAAATCTTGGTCAATTTACAGAGCCTAGTCCTTCCTCTTCGCGGATGGAGGAGGAGGACCTGTATGTGCTGCTTGCATGGGAAGTTGAGTCCTCTCACGCACATGATTTCCTCAGTGATGTTTTTCCATTGGATGAAGCCATTATTGAGGCCATGTCTGGGGTTGAGCCACCTTGGGAAGAATTAAATCATCGATCATATTTTCTTCCCGAACTCAACCGTATGGAGCGTGATGACTTTAGGGATATTCTTAGCGAGAAGATTGGTAGTCCCATGGTTCCATTGAGCTCTCTTGGTCAGATGGCCGACGGGAACATGGAGAATTTATCACCTACTATTCCTATCAATATTTCTCTCGATCCTGGCAAAGTTGAGAACGTCTACATTGGGGTAAGTTGTTCCCCTGATGAGATCAAGGAGTATACCGAGCTATTTAAAGAGTTTTGTGACATCTTTGCTTGGTCATACGAGTAAATGCTAGGTATTGACCCTCATATTGTCGAACATGAGATTAAGACCTATCCGGATGCAAAGCCGGTTCGACAACGTTTACGTGCGGTGAATCCTAGAAAAGCACTTGCCATTAAGGCATAGATAGAGAAACTGTTAAAAGTCGGTTTTATCTATCCCGTTCCCCTGACGGAGTGGGTTTCAAATCTTGTTCCAGTTGATAAGAAGTAGGGAGCGATCTGTATATGCATTTATTTCCATGATTTAAATCGTGCTTGTCCTAAGGATAATTTTCCCACACCATTTATCGATCAGATTTTGGATGAGTGTGTGGGAAGCAAGGTATTCTCCTTCATGGATGGTTTTTTCGGATATAATCAGATTCAGATCAAACCTGAGGATCAACATAAGATTGCATTTATTTGTCCTTGGGGTACTTTTGCATATCGAAAGATGCCATTCGACCTTAAAAACACCGGAGCTACATTTCAGTGGGCTATGACCTTAATTTTTCATGATCTCAAAATGATTATCGAAGTGTATTTGGATGACCTTGCTGCTCATTCTCGTTTGAGAGTGTGTCATCCATACCATTTGAGGTTATTATTTGAAAGATGCTATCATTATTAGGTTCAGTTAAATCCTCATAAGTGCATATTTTGCGTGATTGTTGGTCGCTTGCTAGGGTTCATCGTATCGAGGGAGGGTATAAGAGTCGATCCCTTAAAGGTTGAGGCAATACTTCAATTGTCTCCCCCACGTAATATTAGACATCTTCATTGTTTGCAAGGCATGGAAAATTTCTTGCGGAGATTCGTAGTTAATTTTTCCAACTTGACTAAAGGATTTATGCGTCTTTTAAAGAAGGACACTCCTTTTTTCTAGGATGAGCGAGCCCAGGCGTCATTTGATGCTCTTAAGAAATCCTTAGCAATGGCCCTCATGCTTAGTCCACTTGACTATAGCCGTGATTTCTTGATTTATGTGGTCGTGTCCATGGAGACGGTTGGTATGGTTTTGGTTCAGGAGGATGAGGAGCTCCTCGAGGATGTCATATATTATTTGAGCTGAAACCTTATCGATGTGGAAATCCGTTATTCCCATGCAGAGAAACTTTCCTTGGTCACCATTCATGTGGTTCAGAGATTGAGACATTACATTCTCCTTCACCGAACCTTGGTTGTAGCTCATATCAATCCGTTTCAGTTCATCCTCACTAGAAGGATGATTGGGGGAAAATACAATAAATGGATTGTTATTTTGCAAGAGTTTGATCTCGAATTCGTTTCGGAGAGATCGAAGAAATCGTTAATCTTTGCAGAGCTCATGTTTGATTTTCCAAGTTTGGAGGAGGAGGAGGTTTAAGAGGATACATTTGTCGATGAGCATATTTTTCTTATCTCAACTTTGGACCCATGGTATGGGGATATCATTGTATATTTGCAAATGTTGAAGGTCCCTATTCACCTTTCATGGGATGAGCGATGACGATTACGTCATGTAGCTAAGAACTACCTTATAGTGGATAACACCTTGTATCGTCATGGGGTAGATTCCATTTTGCGTCGTTGTTTAACCCTTAATGAAGCTGAGGTTTTGCTGAATGATTGCCACGGAGGGGCGTGTGGTGGTCATTTATCTAGGCTTTCAACAACGCAAAAAATATTGAGAGCGGGATATTTTTGGCCATCGATCTTCAAATATTGTGTTAATGCGGTCAAGAAGTGCCACCCTTGCCAAGTGTTTGCATGCAATATGCACTCGCATCCAGCCCCGTTACATCCTATTATCACCATCGGTCCCTTCACCAAGTGGGGGCTTGACTTTATGGATTGCAATCCAGCTTCAACTGGGGGGCATCATCACATTATAGTGGCTGTCGATTATTTCACGAAAAGGGTAGAGGATGTGCCCACAATTAAATTTGATGGTGAGACAGCCGTGCATTTCGTTTTCAACCAAATTATTACTCGGTTTGACATTTCGAAAGAGCTTGTCACTGACCATGGTAGGCACTTTCAGAATAGAATGATGTAAGAGTTGGATTCAAAGTTAGGGTATAATCAGGAGCATTCCTCTTCTTATTACCCTCAGGTGAATGGACAGGTTGAAGCAATGAATAAATCACTTAAGTCCATTCTACAATGAACCATCGTACAAAGCAAGACGAATTGGCATATCATGTTATATCCTGCTTTGTGGGCCTATAGAACCGCGGTTAAGACTGCTATCGGTTTCTCTCCATATCAGCTTGTGAATGGGGTGGAGTTTTTCTTGCCGGTTGAATGTGAAATCCCTTTGTTGAAGTTAGATATAGAGCTTTTACCAGATACTTCCGCATTGGAGGAACGTTTGGTCCACTTAGAGCAGCTTGATGAGCAACGCTGAGATGCCTTAGTGGCTCTAGAAGTAAATGAGCGTCGCGTTAAGGTCCAATATGATAAGTCTGCCCGTCCGAGGAGGTTTAGTGAAGGTGATTTGGTCCTTTCGTGGGATCAAGCTAAAGAACCCTTTGGGGCAGGGAAGTTTAATCCCATGTGGCATGGTCCTTACGTGGTCAAACGTGTGTTAGAGAAGGGCGCCTATGAGCTGGTGGATTATGAAGGGACAGCCTTGGTGGAGCCTAGAAATGGGCTCTATCTTAAAAAATACTATGCATGATCTTCAGCTAGGGCTGATTGTTGTATATTATTGTACAATCTTTAAGTTGCATAGTTAGGTTTTCTTCTGGTGATCGGTTTTGTTGATTAGCTTCTATTTCTTATGGCAGATGTCGATGGAGTCTTCCGTTTACATAGGATTCGCTGATGGTGCTAGCCGTCACACTCAAAACTCAGCTTCGGCTGCTTGGGTGATTTATACTCCTACGGGTCAAGTATTGTCTTTAGGAGGCGTATGTTTACGGCCTTCTTTGAACAATGTTGCTGAATATAGTGTCGTTATTGAGTTATTGTGTGATGCCATTTCACATGGTGTTCTCTCTCTTGAGGTACGTCTTGATTCGTAGTCAGTGGTTTCACAACTTAATGGATCGTATCGTATTAGGGATCCGATATTATTACGAAGATTCTTACGTGTGAGATTGCTAGAACGGAAATTTGAAAATATAACATACATTCATGTTTCAAGAATTTTTAATCAAGTTGCTGACTCATATGCTAACTATGTGTTAGATTGGCATTTGTTTCATAGACCATAAGCATATCACAAAAATGCATTTTTGCACACATGTAAATAAATAAAATCGATCATCATAAAAGTTTTTCATTAACATCCAAAATGTGACATCAAAATACATAAGTGTCATAATACAAAAATGGCGCTTCCGAGCCACCAAAATATAATACACGGTCGTACAAAAAGAAGTACTCTCAGGTCTCTAAGCTTGTGGAGGAGGAGGGGGGTTCTGATTGTGGTAGCACACCATGGTTCTAGTTAGCTGTCAAAATAATCGAAGCCATGCCCATGGTACACCAACCACCTGGCGCTGCATGGCCTCAGGCAAGTCCTCGACTTGCGCCATGGGTACCCTGTGTGTCAAGCGTACAAAGTTTCTGTGAATTCTTTGGAGTGTTCACTTTGCATCCACACCCATGATGTCGTCTCCTCTTCCCCTCTGTCTATGACGAGGGAAACCATCTGGTCACTGTGGTCCAACATTTGCGTACACATGACAGATTGTCACTATGTGTCGTCACACCAAAACATGTCTTTTGAGTCAAAATATCAAAAAACATAAAATTTAATTATTCAAAAAACTTAAAAAGTGGGTTTGGGATTCATTACCTATGTCGCCATATGCCGCTCTTGGTGGTAAGGGCATGTCTGGATCTCCACGGAAATCTATCCCTACATAGGGGTAGTCATCGATGGCTATGCTCTACCTCTGCCACCATGGAAAGAAGTTTGCTGGGTAGGGGTTAGCCACCCTACCTTCGCCCAGTCTGCGCATAACATTTGCCCAATGTCGTTGGGCCGGATCTTGAACTCTGTGTGGAGGAATTTCCACTCTACGGCTTAGCCCCGGTACACGCTCAAAGAAGAATGTGCTCAGTATGATGCCGAAACTAAAGTTTCTCACCCTACCCATCTTGCAGTCACTGAGTTGCTGCTTCATGTTGCTGAATAGCCACTCAATAGCACAGTTCTCCAGTCATACACTGTGGGTCTCATACACTCCACCGCATAGAACATCAGTGGCTGAGATGCCTGGTGGAGTGAAGCTAAGCCGGCTATCCTACCGAGTGCCAATAGTATGGCCTTCAGTCCCAGCACCTGGATCGAGTTTGTCGGGATTTGACTCCCAACCTTTTTTGTTTCTGAAAAGTAGTACACCGCAATGTACTCATCGATAGTCAATCCACCTCCTGGCCCATGATATTAGAGATTTACCACCTCTCCTCGTCGGGATAATCCAGTAATAAAGTATATGTCCTCAATTTATATACTAAGTGACATCCCATCAATGTGAAAACTCTCAAAGTCTGGATCCCAGTAATCCACTAGCATCTGCAGGAGTCTTGGTTTGGCCCTCAGGCTGCCAAGACACCAAAACTTATACAAACCACATGCAAACAAAGCTTGTTGGGCCATTAAGTCACCTTGCACGACCTCTTCTACATCACCATGTTCCCTCTCCCTCCATTCTAAAACCATCCTACACAAAAAACAAGAGTTTTGATCATTGTTTACCCTTGAAAACTTTATTCGCGGCCAAATATGCGACTGTTTGCAAAAAAACTGCATATGTACGCGGGTTTGGGCGTTTTTTCTGCGTATGGCCAGCCCTATACATGGAAAAAACCCTGATACCCGCATGGGATGAAACACACAATTTAGGATGGCCTAAAAAATTAAATTGACCATGAAAACTGAAAAAATTTGCATGAAATAGGAAGAGGAGGACACGAGGAGTTACCTGGATCAAACGGTGTCAAATTTTGACGGACGATGCTCCTGGAATTTGCGTTGGAAATTTTGAGCTCAAATGGGTAAAAATTTCAAATGATATGAAATTTTTTACTATTTATAGAAATTTTTTGAAAATTTTTACCCACTTTCTATAGTTTTGACCGTTTCTGACCATTTTGGACTAATTTGATGATGCATGAGTCCGTTTTGAGCGCAGTTTGACCATGGTTTTGACCCGTTCGTGCTGATTTCAAGTATTATGTCTAATCTGGCATATAGGTTAGGTTTCACATCCATTTGCACTTTGCATGACCTTATTACTGTTTCGTTATAACCTTAGGTACGAACCCATTCTATATTGTCACGAAACCTTCTTGTTGCTTTTAGAAATGACATGATGTGAATGGTAGAGCTTGACCATACATGGGTACCCTAGTTTGCTCCTATTTTTCATTTGGTGCCCATGCCGACATTTTTCCTTTAGGGTGTGGGAGTCCTTTGTATAGTATCGCCATGACTTTGCGTAATAGCCTCATACTCCTCTTGATATTTTTGCTGGCCTTTTCCCCAGGACTCCCTTATGTCAAGTTGTAATTGCATTATCATGAGTTTTGCTTGCCTTATTGAGCCTTATGCCAGCCTCCTTGACTTTGATTATCAGCCATATAGCCCGAGCTTGTCTCATGTCTAGCCACGCAGAGCCATTTTATATATCTTTTGCAGCTTTATTCCCCATTCTTATTGGGAGGGGACTTTTCCCCGAGTGTTGTTATCCTACACATGTTTCCTTGCATTGAGCATAGGTATGTTTTGCTGCTTGGAACTAGTTTGTTTGCCCCTTGACATTCGTCTCCTCCTAGTCTGTAGCTATAAAGCACTTTTAATCTTTTTCAATATTTTCAAAATATTTGAAAAAGTCCAAAAAATAAAAAAAACCAAAAATCCAAACAGGAAAAGATGTTATCTTTGGCAGTAGTTGAGTCGTGTCGCCTTCGAATAGAGCATTGTATATCACATCCGTTGGTTGGGTTAATAATTTGAGTTTAGGAGCTGTACTCGTTTCTCTGAGTTTATCTCCATTAACTGGTTAAGCTTCCAGTCCCTATGGAGCCTCTGTTAATGCCTCCTGTGTCGCAAAGATGTCCCAGTTTTTGTATATCGATTCTATGCTTCCTACATTCAGTCACCATTCACTTTTATGCTCTTGTTCAAAGGAAGTTGAATCCTGAGTCGGCCATTCCTCAGTTTTCTTGACTTTGCATGTCAGCCATTGCTGGTACTATTACTGGTTCGTGCACATTATGATCGAGTCATTCCACATTATACAACTTTGCTGAGTACCTTGTGTTGGATGATGGGGGATGCCTTAATGCCCTCCTTTTAGTGGATTTCATCCCATCGACTTCAGATCATTTATTCTAGGATAGGAGTCTAGAGTCATTTTGAGTGCCTTGAGACTTGCAGTCATTAGTGGCAGGTTCTCTCGCCATTGACAGTTTTGGGAATGCATCAATGTCCCTGATCGATGGATTCTTCCAAGTGTTCGACCTCAACACATTTATTCACACTTGTTAGTTTTCACTCTAGTACCTTGATTCCCATTTTCATTGTCGGTGGGTGATCTCGTGTCTATTAACGGTATACATCAATGACTGGTAATATGGCGATGGATTACTATGTTCGACCTTGACACCTCTATTCACATAGTAGGACATGTACTCGTAGAGGATTGTGTAAAAGAATTTCCATATTGGTGGCATTTCTGATATTCTACCTCCTTGATCATGCCAGTGTTCATGAGATTTCAGCTCTCATGACTTGATTACAGTGTATGTCATATATCTTCAGCCATTATGGAGATATTGATCCATTGTATATCTTTAGCTTTCATGGAGATCATGATCATTTGTTTATCTTCATCATAGAGATTCTGATCTATCTATATTGTACGTGGCAATGACCACACATGTCATATTTTGTATCATGCCTATTCATGTCCATTGTACTCTTATGTATCTGGGACTGATGTATGTACTTGTAGTCATATGTAGAGATATTTGTACTGTATTGTTGGATGGCTAGTTCTTCCACCTGGTTCTTCATCACTCCACTTCTGGGATGGACTTATAATGTATTTCAGCCATCGTATCACCACTCTGACCTCACACATTAGGGGGCATCTGTTACAGCTGATTTTACCACACATGGTAGATCACATATTTATGGCCTTCCCTGTCCCTCTGCAGACTCTTTGGACCCCATGGACTATTTTTGTACCTTTGATGTTTCCAATATCATCCCTAAAAACAGATGTTATTTGCCATACGCGACTTTTAAAACCATTCTCGCATATATACGCGGATATGACCCCTAAACTCACGTACATCGGGATGTGTGCAAAATGACAAACAATTTTGGAGTTTTCCTTGATGTGGATCCAATTCACTTGTATCTTGGACTTCCATATGCCTTGAGATTGCTCGGATTTGACCTTCCATTACCCCATTGAATCACTATATAAGGAACCCTTTGGATACATTGAAAGGGGAGTAATTGAAGAGCAAGTAAACTATAGTCCATTGTTGCTGTAGCTTGACTATACTTGAGTCTCCATCCCTTTGTCCCTTGGAGCACTTTGTGTTCTTCCCAATCTTTCCTTTTCTTGTGATCTTGCTATAGAGAGATGGAGGATTGAGGTGGTGGAGTCCCAGGTGGAGGACTCAGTTTCTCCGGTTCGCAGACGTGCCGACAGAGGTTGTCATTCTTGTCATCTCTGATTTATATTAATAGAAATATCTTTTCCTATCCAATGATGTGCATTTAAATGAATATTGAATCCATGGATGCATTTAATTTCTTATACCTTATTGATTATATATGCTAGAGTAGGTCTAACACCATTATATAGCATGCTTGCCTTGTTTGCTGATTGTTGAGAGAGCAAATTCATAACACAAGTGGGATTGGAAAAGCTCAACAGGGATCTACATCAACCATCCAGAATAAGGTATGTTTCGAGATCCTTTAGTGTTAGATGTTTATTTCTCTTGCATATTGGGAAGGGATTGATTTCTGCGGTTACTCTGTCTGTTGTGGTACCCCAAGCCATAGGAAGTTTTCTTCGTAATAGCTGGTACTTAGCAGGTGGCACTCTAGCTTCGACCCAGGGGTGGTTTCCCTTTATCCACTTGAATACCATGCTTCTACTAACTACACAAATCCCAAAGAACCATCAACATTCCATTTTCATATACTAAGATTAGTCTAGAACTAGAATTTTGGTTGAAAAAAAAGAAAAAATCTATCGCTGTTATGATTTTAGAGAGATTCGGTTAGGTTCCCAATAAGGATACACCATTATGGAATAAAATAAAAAAAATTAAGTGATCAATTAATATTTTTTAAATATTTGAACATTAATAATGATACAAAATTGGACTACTTATAAAGAATTGGACACTTCCTAGTTAAGGGGCTTTTATTGAATATGAATTATTATACTTGAGGGTAAAGTACTTTAAAAAAATGTAGGAAATATATCACCTATTTTATAGTAGTTAAGATGTATTTTTAATATATTACACACACACACATATATATATTAAGAGGGTTTATAATTGTGTATCTAGGGGGAAGATATGGTATCGTAGGATTTGAATAGGTACTCTATGTTTGAATTTTGTGTGAAGTCAAAGTAATTTTTGAATAAATTGATCTATGTGTGAAAGTGGTGTCACAATCCAATTATGTTTGCAGTCAAAATGGTGTTTGAATATATACTAGCATAGATCCAAATCCTAGGCTCTATCAAGCGCGGATATGGATCAAATCTCTCGATCTTAGGTATCCATTGATTTGATTCAAACCAAAATACACATCTTTTTATTAAGGTGCACATATAATTTTATTGTTATTAATATTTAATATTATTTATGGCAGACACATAATATTTTTTATTATTTTGTATTTGCATCATTTCCCCACACATGGTTTTAAAACCATATGCAAGGCCCTCCTACAATCATGGGTTGTTTAGGAGGCCTTGCACATGGTTCAAAGCCTCCTAAACCATGTACAATAAAACCATGGGTTGTTTAGAATGCCTTGCACATGGTTTTAAAACCATCTGCAAGGCCAACATTATTTTGCCAATAATTCAATTTTGTGTTTTTTCTTGACCCACATATTTTTTTTACGGATAATTAAATTTTTACTTTTTAATTGTTTTGTTAGGTAGGAAGATTACAACATCTCCCCATATTAGATTGTTTTTGTGGTCAACATTTATTTTGGCCTATTAGAAAATTTATTTTTTATTAGATATTATTTTTTATTTTGTGTTAGAAAATCTCTCCCATAATATTCACTATCACTATTATTTTCTGCCGACATGTTACAAAAGTTACTAGTGTTACATCACGTGGGCTGTAGCGCTGCTGGGTGCAATGATTTGTGAGTTAAGGTCGTGTGAAATTTGATTGGAATGATTATGTATGAAGTCAACCTATGTTTTTGGAGTTGTTACCCATATTGAAATATTTTCCCTCACTAAGATTTCATATTTCTCCTTCCAATGTTTCTAGTGGCTATAAGAGGCAGTTCATGTAACGATACTAAGGGGTAAAGTAAAAAGGGGTGTTAAAAATTTCATGGAAGAGATGGATAGCTAGGATCTAGTAAACAAAGGGGGAGGGGGGGGGTTGTGTATTGGGAGGGTGGTTCAACAAAAGGATATTTTGGGGCATTCCTTAATATCTACTGAAATTGATAGTTTTATTTAAAATCCTATGGACTCACATGTGATGCCATAGGTTTACAGACTGTCCACCCCACAACTTCTTGATTTGCGGAAACTTTGGGTTGTTGACTATCATTGATTGAAATAGGGATTTTAATCATTAAAATTTAGATCATTTCTTGATGGAATAAGTTAGTCCTCTATGCTAACAAATACACCACAAGAAGAAATTTGGCAAGAAGTATGGATATTATCATCAATCAAAGTAGATGTGTTGCCTTTAGGAAATGGTTTTGGCACTAAATTGATCTCACCATATATGTCATTTTATCCAAAGATAATCAATTCATTGGTGATGGCATCTTTACCTCCACATTTAATTTTGAGAATTCCTTCTTCTTACATTTTGACTTTGTTTCTAGTAGATTTCACAATTATTTAATATTCAAGGATAGATGTACAACAAACATGCTTTCCATTTACAAAAGGAGTAGCATGTGAAATAAAGTAGTCCGACAATATAATTATTGGGGTTCTTTAATCATACCATAGTCAATAATATGTAGAGAACAAGACTCCTCAAAGTGATTGCACTCTCGAAGCCTAAAATACGGCTACATCATCATTTCAACGAATATTGTTCTTTCTACTTTAGCTAATTATTGAGGTTTTTTAATGACCACCACCATACTCAAAATTTTTAATGTGTAGAGGACATAACTTCTCAAAGTGATTGCACTTTATAAGTGTAAAATCAGGCTGCACCATCATTTCAATGAACATTTTTCTTTCTAGTTTAGCATTTGTAACATCTAGTTTAGCCTTTGTAACATGTAGATTGATTTTGCTCAACTATGCGATCATTCACAATGATTTGTTATCTCATATTATGATTCTCAATTACATGGTTACCAAAATTTGAAGTTGGATTCAACATCCTCAAATACCCCAAGGGCACCAAAATTATGCAAGTTTAACAAATATCATATGCTTTTCAAGAATTTATCTAAAATTTCTACCCTATTATGTAAAAAACAAGCAAAAATCTCCACTAAATCTACGTTGGAAACCAAATGCATATAAATGAAATCCATCCCACCTTTCACACATATTCAATGACACTTACCTATTTTCATAACTTAAGGTGATGCGGCTTCTCCAAAATAGTCCATACAATGATCTTAAATATAACTTATAATGATGTAATGTTGATAAGACCGGTATAGATCCATCTTAAAACGGGATCTACCAAGAGGCTCAAATCTGTGGAGGTGTAAACCCTTGTTTAGAGTGTAAACGTTGAGGAAGTGATTTAATTTATCTAATTTGTGTGTATATATATAGGCACACACATTTGTAAATGTTTTATTATAATTTGAGTCTACATGCTATTTTTTATAATATTTTATTATTTTTAAAAAGTCACGTGTCACCTCTAGGATGAGCACTGAAGGAGTTACACACCTCCCCCTACTAGGCTGTAGAATGCGCCTCTTCGAGGCAATAATTTTTTTTTTGTCAACTTTAAAATGAGTACTAAAAAAATTACACACCTTCCCTCCCCAGTTGTATAATACTTAGACACAAATACATGTCAAATTTAAATTCTCAAATATCATCAGTGAAATCCAATTAAAGAATCTTAGGACAACAACCTCATACCACATTAATATCAAACCACATTAATAAGAACACGTTAACCAACAACTCTGTCTTTTTCATTTATTTATTTCTAGAATATAAATTGTGTTGCTTCATGAATTTTTGCATATAAATCGTGTTGTATATTGCATGAATCTTTCAATTTCAATCACAACAAACTCACTCTTGTTTTTATAAAAGTTGTAGTTTTTCCTTATTTATTTGAAGTTAGTTTGAAATTTTAAAGTAAATAATCTTAATAAGAGTTAAAACGATGACTTTGATGCCAAATATATTGCATAATGTTTAATTACGTTGATTTTTGGTTGAAATGAAAATTTTAAGGATTTATATGAGAGGTGGGTAAACATTATGTTTAATTACGTTGATTTTTGGTTGAAATGAAAATTTTAAGGATTTATATGAGAGGTGGGTAAACATTACAACGTAATGAAGTTTAATTCAGAGCATATAGGATTATTTAAAAGATTCAATTTTGTGGAGTATTAATATAAATTTATCTTAAAATGATTTAACTTTAATATGAACGACAAGTTAGTATTTTATGATTTTTTAAAAGGATAGTTGTTAACTTTAGGATGAGCATGGAAAGAGTTACATATCTCCAATTTATTTAATTTGTGGTTTTTTTAAATATATGTGGTTGTAAATATTTTAACTCTAATTTGAGGGAACATGTTATTATTTTATATTATTTTATTATTTTTAAAAAATAACAAGTGTGAACTGTAGGATGAGGAGGGAAGGAGTTAGACATCTTCCCCTAGTGGGCTGTAGAAGGCCCCTCTTCCACATAATCAATAATGATGACAAAGTATTTTGCAACATCTAATCTCATTATGAAATTTATAGAAGACACTTTCAATTATATGTAAATACTTTAGTAATCATGCTACCCATAAAGGATCCAGGGTGTAGTTATTTAGGTACTATCTCTAATGAGACAAACTCTCCACATTAATTTTATGGCCGTCTTTTAAAATTCATAATTAATAATTACAAAAAAAAGGAAATAGCACATGTGACAACTGCATTTTGTGATAGTTAGAAAAATAAATAAAACATAAAAATAAGCTCGCATGAGAACTGAACTTAATAGCATGGTAATGTGTAGTCAATGTAACGATAAAACTCCATTTAGCAACGGGAGTCTAGTTATTGTGCACAAAGTTTAGTTAAACTTCATTATACACTTGAGAACTTGAGAGTTAAGCTAATGTACAGTTTGAGAGTTAAGCTCATATACAGTTTGTATAAGATAAGAATTCAGTTTGTACAAAATTCTAACTCCGAATAAACTCCTGTAAACTAGTGGCATGGTAATGTAAAATATTTACTAAAAGCATGCATGAAACTCCGGTCATCTCCTGTTCTGTTCTACACTGCATAGTGGAGAGATAGTTCATATTTTGCATGCTGCGGCTCCTACTTTCACTTCCAGAAGCATGCAAACCCCTCCTGCCAAAATACCCCCAAATAATGCAACCACCGCCTTTAAAAGGAAGACTTGGCTATAAGACGTTGAACAATTGGCAGGGTCGGAATCTGTACGAGCTACGAGCTGGGGAGAAATAGAAGACAGCACAGCGAGGACACTGAGGGCTCGGCAAGTTGAAATGGCAGAGGTCGCTGAAGCGCAATTCGGAGAGGAGACCACCAGCGACATTATATTACAGTTAATCGGAACAGATGGGGCGGAATACGAAAATAGTCCCTTTTACCTTCATTCTTATGTTCTCAGAAATTCTGAATTTTTTGAAGCTTTATTATCTCAGCGTTGGTCTGCGGAGAAGAAGCGGCCTTTGGAAATCAGGATAACAAGCAGTCACAGTGGTAAGATTTATATTAAATGTATTGAGTTCATGTATTCATCTCATTCAGGCAAGCCCTTTTGTTTCTCAAATGTGGACGAAGTCCTGGCTATTCTACCAGTGGCTTCTGAATTGCTGTTTCATAAATGCTTAGAAGAATGTATGAAATATTTGAATGCTGTTAGCTGGAGCACTAAGCAAGAGATAAACCTTAGAGCCCTGCTACTATCTCTGGAGATATATATCTTGCCAGATTTAGCTGCTAGACTCGGCATGAGCCAAGGCAAGTCAGATCATGAAGCTTTACAGACGCTGGAGAGGTCTCTTGATCGAATGTTATCTACGATCTCGAGTGATTTATACGATGATTGGGAATATATAAAAGAATATATCGTAGCCCACTTTAATGAAAATGCATCCTTTGCAGAAACGTGCAGATCTGCACTTATTCGAGAGTTTAGTACCAACATGGGACGTGCTAAAACTGATACCCTTAAAGCTTGTTGTGCACTTTCATGGATAGTCTATGTGATTGAGCAATGCAATGGGGAATTGTTTGGAGAGATGCTCATTATGTTTTGCCAAGATTCTGAAATTCCTACATCTGTATATGCAGCTCAGACTCAATATGAATATCTAGGTTATATTGCTGGATATTTCTATGATGCATATTTTGATGCTCTAGTTGATCTAATTCATCGGTTCCTAAGAGCTCTAGGAAACGGGCGGGTAATTACTTCTACGTCCTTCCGTGTTTCATTTATTACCAATTGGGTTGCTATTATTCTGAGGCTCAGGGACGAGGAGCAGGAAAAATTGGTGAAAAGCATAATTGATGTAGCTGAAACCCTCCCACTAGTTTCCCAGATAAGTATTTACAACGTTTTGAATGAAGATTTCAAGAATAAATGGGTTGTGGGTATAGACACCATAGGCGCAATGGCGGTCTGGACCAAGAAAATCCAAGAAGCCTCCCGCCGCACAACATTTTTTTGAGACGACTGGCAGATTTCGATGACTGCACATTTTAGAAAAGTCGTACTGAGGAGAATTGCAGTGCTAGGTATAAGTGACACCTTTTTGACAGTTAGCTGCCAGTTTTGTTTCTATGATCATTTCCATTAGCTACGGGATATGGCATGCCTCTCATCAGTTTTTAATTCTGATGATGCTATAGAATTAATGTTTATCTTTGCTATTCTATGAATAAATCCCATTTATGTACTCGAAATGAATATTATGAATCAGAAAATTATTAAATCAACTACGCTCTTGGTTTAGCAAGCCGTCATGGCAGTATTTTCCCTGATTGTAGCTAAATTGTTTTCTTCAAGCTGGCAGAGATAGTATCAAGATATAGAGTAATCTTTCTACTTGATTATTTGCATCGATGGGATAACCTGCCTCGGGTAAGCTTTCACATTAGGCGTTGCTGGTCGTCAGATCCTTGCAAATGGTCCGGTAGAAAGGTTACTCCTCAAGATATGTGGCTCTCTTTCTTGATGCACATATTTGAATATGAGAGATTGTTACATTGCACTCATTGAAATTGTTGAAAGACGAGAGATTGTTACATTGCACTCATTGAAATTGTTGACTTTTTCAGGTGTTCAATAGCATTGGATCTTTCATGTTTATTTTTGTTGTGGCAGATTATATATATATACACATGAGATTTAACATCTAAATGTGGTTATGAGATTTAACGTCTGATTTGGGTCACTTAAAGTCGGTCCAAACTATGGTTTTGATTTGCTGGAAACTATGGTAGAGCAACGGCAATTCAGAGACCTGACCTGATATAAAACTACAGTTAATCGGTGTCAAAGAGATCCTCTTTATTTTCATTCTGAAGTTTTCAGAAAATATGAGCTTCCAAGTGGGTGTGAGATTGATCATCGATAAACAGCGTGTAGCATACAGATCAACCAAAACACCCTTGGGCATTTTTTTTAAAGAAAACTGTAAATTTTACAATAATGCCATTTGAAGGATAACCAAAACACCCTTCGGCATTTAAAAAAAAAATCCAGTTAAAATAGCTTTTGAAAATTGTAATATTTACAATAATGCAATTTGCAGGATATGGACGAGACTATATACCAGATTTTAAAAATTAGATGTAATTTTTATCTGGACTGTAATAAAATCACCATGTGAACAATAAAAGATATAATTTAAACCATTTCTGCTCTACCCGATTCAAACGGATAAAAGATGATTTAGTTTGCAAGTATAGTCAGGCCTGGAATTTGACGTTTCACATAATTTTTTTTCATTTTTACAGGTATTTGACATGTAAGTTTTGATAAGAAAGTCAACATTGATAGGTAAAAAAATATTTGAAATATAGTTTATGAATTTAGATAACCAGTCAAAATTTTTAATACTTATGTTAACTACTAAAACTTAGCTAACAATCATTAGCCCTTGTGCCGGGTCAGCTTATGGGCTGCTCTTAATTTCCAGTTAATGGAGAAACATATAAATGCTAGACTTCTCTATTTGCATGTATGTGTATTGTATTTATTTATATTTTGTGTTTCTAATTGTATTATAGTCTTCAGCGCTGAGCCTTCAACCAGAATCTCTAAAAAAAATTCCTTTTAAATTTTATAATTTACTTAATTTGTAAATTTCCAAATAAATATTTTACTCATATTTATATATAATATAAAAATATTTTATTCACATTTATATATATTATTAAAAATAAATTAACACTCAACAAAATTGGGTAAACCGTCAAATGATAAGCACCAAAAACTTGAGGGTAAATCGTCAAATGATAAGCACCAAAAACTTGAAACCGTCATTAATTTTTTTATTGAGAGGCACAGGAAAATTGAATTTCCAGGCCTGCGTATAGTGGTCCATGAAATAGTGGCGAAGTACACCCTCAGAGGTGGGTCTGCATTCTCAGCAACGCTTGAAGGGTCGTTTTCAGATCTTGTCCCTCTTGTAATTGTAACTGATCGTATGGGTCGTATAAAAATTTGTAATTGATCCAAGTTAGATATAATTCAAGTTTAGATATTATTCCATATAATTTTTATTATTAATTCAAAATTGTCATTTATAAAAGTTTTATTTAATTAAATTAATATGAATTTAATTGTGGGTTGTGTAGAGAAGTTGCATTTTTACATTTCAGTTAGAAAAAGTACGCTCATAAAAATAAAAATAAAAATAAAAAATAAGAATATATTTATTAATATGTTGTAATATAGTGGAGTTTAGGTGTGGCTAAATGTGGCCCTCATAAAAAGAAAAATAAAATAATAATAAAGGGAAATGTCTTTGTTGGCACTTAGAATTTTCTTTGGGTTGTGTTATCTCTAGGGTTGTTCCTAGTGTGTCTTTTTAAATTTTGGATTTGCATTGGTTTTTCTTGTTTTAAATTTCATTTTGTTTTGTGTTTTATTATTGATTGTTAGCCCTTATGTTTCCCTTAGGTACCTTAAATCATTAAAAGTTCTATTCAGTAACTAAAAACCTATGTATGTGCAAAGGATTATGTTTTACATGGCAGATTTTTACAAACTGGCAGCATATTCCCAAACTGGCAGCAATTTGAGAGCGTGCAGCATATGGAGTTTTGATGGTATAATATATTATATGGTGTGTTTTTGAAAGGTTTATGGTTTATGTTATGATATTTTTGATTAAGATAAACCTTTCTCATAGTATTGAACATATGTTTTGAGCATGAACATTCGACATTTTTATGATTTAATGTTCTTTACCATGGAATGCTGAGTCAATACGGTAGCATGATAAAGGATACAGGTGGTGTCTTTTCACAATGAAGCCGTTCAAGCAATGAATGCTGATGGGTTATCGTGGCAAAAAACAGCTAGATACTCAGTTTTCCCCAATTCGTGTTTCATTTGGCTGCTGAAAAGAAGTATGAGAGCGCTGGTTTTGCTCACAGTTCACCTTCACGAGCTGAGTTTTATCATGTTCAAGAAATCTTGGTCTGTGTTTGAACCCTAGAGTTTGCAGGGTTAAGATTGGAGTATATCCATTTGCTTATATGTATTTGCAGCAGTGCTGGGTTCGATTTACAGCGTGAAGACTCTACAGTATTATGAAAGTTCATGTATAGGGTATACATTTTGAAGGCTTTTGAATTAACAGAGTTTCCTGGATAAAAGTAGTATAATATGAATATTCAGAGAATCAGGCTCGCGTTGCAAAAACCCTAGAGCATATAATTGCAGGGTTATATGTATGGTATATATTCTCACCTGTAGTTTCAGTTTCAACATTGTATTGTTTCAGCATGCAGCAATAGTATGAAATACTCTGTTCAAGGTTTCATAGGGTCTGCAAGGGTAAGACTTATCACTAGTCTGATTCAAAATTTCATCAGAGTTATCTCTTTGTTAGTTTTTAAAGTTTTACCTACAGCACAAGAAGAGCTGTATTCATATTCCAGGTGTTAGCACTGAGCCGTATGAAGCAAATTACCTCTGTTGGTTGAAACTTAAAACTTCATTACTCTACACAGGTTAAGTTAAAATCATTTTAGGGTTTCAGGATGTCAAAAGAAATTGAAGATGATGAACCTGAGCTGATTGAAAAGAAAAGGCCTGGAGGTTTTATATGCAGACTGGAGCCTAGTAATACACAGTGGATTAAACAATTTCCACGATCTACTAAATTGATACAAAGATCAGGCTGGTTTAATTTTTGTGACAGGTTACAGGGGTATCATTCTCAGTTAACAATGGCCTTTATTGAAAATTATGATGATGGTAGAGTCCAGTTGCAGAGTTTAACTGTGAGAGTTAATGAAAACTCCATTGCTGAAGCAATCAATGTGCCAGTAGAAGGTGAGAGATGGTTCAAGCAAAAGGAATTCAAAGAAGACTTCAGTGAATTTCTAGTCCTTGGTAATGAAAAGCTTGATTGGAAGAATGGTGTGCATGTCAATAGGATGAAGCCAGGATGGAGAGTACCCTTAGAAGTTGTCCAGAACTACATTACCTGCGATGGAAGGTATGATCGAGTGTTAAAGTGTCATTTGAAGCTTTTACTGCATATTCATGGTGTTATACAGCTAAATCTCCCTTTCTACCTTCTTAAGAGTCTTCAAAAGATGATTTGTAAGGTACAAAAATACCCATCACATACAGCCAGATCAATTTATCATCAAGGATTGATCAAGCTGTTGGTTTTAAACCAATTGGACAAGGAAGGCAGGTCATGGAGTTCTTTATTGGCAGAACTCGGATTCAGTGAAAACCCTAAGCAAAAGGGTAAGAAAATGATGGATGAGGCTAGCCAACAAATAGAAAACCCTATAGATGCAAATCAGAAGGATAAAAATGAAGAAATAACTGCTGTTAATAAGGTCGTACAGAGCAGTGTTGACCCTCAAACACCCTGCATACAGGAAGGAACAGAAAAGCTTAGTGATATATTGAAAAGTATTGCAGCTAAAAAGACAACTTGCAAGCAGCTATT
>LPNX010633791.1:0-37217 GCA_001517045.1 Pseudotsuga menziesii
CCCGATCGGAACATCGGGGTAAGACAACATGACTCAAATGCATAATAGAAACATCCCGGAATAAACATCGGGTTACAATATACATGGAAGAATACATTCCGAAGTCACATATACATCAACAAGTCTCTACTTCATTAATGCTTATGCAGTTTCTCAATAAGTTGAAGGGCACACTCATAGCTTGTTGCAATATGGTCTACTAGAACTTGAAAGTAAGATATCCTATCAAAATCCAAGGGTCAGTCATATGCAAGTGTCAGAAGCACAGTTGAAAGTGTTAATAAGATTTGTGTTTTTTTCTGGTAATTTATGCGATCTTAGTAGGTTCATATATCTAGTCATTCTTTGTTAAAAAATATTCTGATGATCTGTCTTTTTTCTATCATAGCAAAACTGCACCTGCTAGTAGTGAATAAATCCAGTGGTTCTTCCATCGATATGTATATCAAGGTAATATTTTTCCCTTTTTTTAAGATGTTACTTAAGAAATCTCAAAATTCGTTCTTAAGTAACAGGTAAATGCTCACTTAGCTCCTTTTAAAGGAGTGCTTAATACTTATTATAGGCTAGCTAATGAAATTATGTCTTCTTCAGGCAAAAGAGTTGGAAGTAAATACACAGTATTACATTGAATTACTAGCAAAAGGAATTGGAAAAACACAAGAAGAGATTGCAAAGGATATTCAAAGCTCAAGATACTTTTTCCCACATGAAGCAATTGATTATGGTATTGCTTATAAGATCCTCCCAAAATAGGGTTTGGTCATGGAGAAAAGGGTAAGCATTAACCATTTTTTATTCATTTATACTAAATGTCTTGCCTTAAAATTTAACCTAGGTTTGCAGGATTGTTGCTGAACATATTCTACACTTCCTTCTCATTATGTTCTTTTCTTTGATTCTACATTGATAAATATTTTCATTCTGTTTAATGACTTGCAGAACTATGATGAGATGCTTGCTCAATCAAAAGCTGCACGGATGAAATCTGGCAAGGCTGGTCCACTGGCTACTCCAGTAGGTAGGCCCTAGGTATAGATCATTGATGAGTTACCTTTTCCAGTTAGCATGATTTGTTCAGAGATTGCTACAACTATCTTTGTTGGAAGAATTTGTATAACCTGAAATATGTATCTTAATACGACCCTTATCAATCTATGTTATTTTCTAGCATGCATATAGTGCTTTGTATATTGTCAAAATTGCAATGAGCTTCTAGACAGGTTGTAAACAAACATTCAAGGAAATAGGATTAAATACCTAATGAAAGCAAGCACTCTAGAAAATGTAAATCATGTATTTCATTGATCTTCTCTGCGTCTGTGATCTGTTGTTTATATTGTCATATTTTGCTTAATTAGACATCTTCTTTGTGTGTTTTGGATTTTACTGCATAAAAGATTTTAAGCCCTACATTTTATGTGAACTCTTCAACCATCATCAGGGAAACCAACTGTAAGATAGAAAGCAGTGTTGAGTGGGCTTGTATAAGGTAGGAGGGAAAGTCAGGCTATATACAAGGTAGAAGGGAAAGGAGAGGATGATACTGTCCTCCTCTCCTTTCCCTTCTACCTTATATATATTATATATCCCATGACTTTCTCTCTTACCTTACACATAGCATATGAATTTCCCTCCTACCTTATATTAATAAATAGGTGCACTCCTCATTTGCAGCATTGCTTTCCAACTGATTGGTTTCCCTGATTATGAGTGAAGAGTTCATCTGAAATGTTGGGTTTAAAATCTCTTATGCAGTAAAATCCAATAATCACATAAGCAATATGTACACCTATAGATATCTGCATTCTAATATAATTATAGCCTATTGCAAGCCATTTTCCCTTTTTGCCATGAATCTTTTAATTTGGAAACAATGTTCGTTGCTTGTTTATTCAGCAATCCTAACTCTTGAATAGAAAATCAATTTATTTGATAATAAACTCTTTTCACTGAACTTGATACACTTGAAAACTTATGTACATTCATGGGTTTGGGTTTCCTTTTCAATTATTAATGCTATTGGTGTAGAAAATATAAAACTTAGCATTGTCTTGGGTATTTAGATCCACCCGACTATCATGAATGAAACAAGGTTGTAAGATTTAATTTTGTTTTATCCACTCATACACATTGGGATTAATCAAACTTTGGTTTTGGATACGATTTACCATATCACAAGATAAACTCCTTTTCTTTCCAAGAAAAGCCTCATAGGATTCTCCCCCTCTTCCCTGGAATATCTTGATGGAGGGAAACTTAACAACTAGCTGCAATGGTGGTTGGTAACCCAGTCACACTCAGCAGGACTTGAACCTCAGCCAGACTAGTACTAGAGACCTTACAATGAACTCCACCTTGAAACAGCCTATTTGAATTGATTGAGATAACCCATTGGGCTTCACAAGGTGAACCCTTTCCATATGGTCAAACCATATTGGTTGTCAGGTTCATTTACAAACTGAAAATGAAGCTGGTGAAGATGATTATGACTCTAATCCAACCACAAAAGTTTTAATGCCAAGTCTACAAGATAATTTCTGTACACTAGATTGGGTTATGTATCATAGTGCTTTTGAAAATACGTTGTTGGAGATATTTTTATGTAGTTTGGTTGGTTGCTTTGTTAGAGTCACACCTCCAGAATTTGCCTTGAATCTATGTTGAAGAAAATTTGTCAGTTTGAACACTAAATTTGAAATTGCTCATAATGTTACTGGTGTTCAGTTATTTGGCTCATATTTTTTAGCTAACTTTTCTTCTCCATATTTTTGTTTATGTCTTCTAACCAACTTGCTTGTTCGTCACAACCCTCGATATTTTTTTCTTTTCCCTGTAGACGATAAAGAATTGTTTGAGTAAAACTTAGCTAGGAACTTGGTGATGAGGTAGACATCTGAACTGGAAATACAATCTTCAACTGAAAGGTGGCCTATTTTGACATCATGAATTTATGCTTTAAATGCTCACAAGTTCATTGGATAAATGGATGCCAACTCGACTCGTCCATTCCTCTTGTTAAATTCATATTGTTTTTAATTTAAAAAGATTAACAGTTTGCATTGAAGATTCCAAATCAATTTTGTTTCTGAAGTTGTACAATCTCCTAGATACCAAAATGGTGCTTGGATAAAATGTCCATGATGGAAAGAAGCAGTTATAAATGGTGTAAGTTTCATTTTTGAACCCTTATTGGGGAAACACACTACTGTTTGAGATTGGTACAAATAAACCCTCTCTTATTTGTTTTGACATCATGTGATACATTTTAATTCCTAATAAAGTGATTTGCCTAAGGGCGCCTATCAAGTGTCACCCTTTCTTGTGTTTAGTTTTTTTTTTCCTTAGGTAGAAATATAAAGGGGTATAAAAAATGTAAATGAAAAAATGGATACATGCAATATATAGGGAAAATAGGGGTTTTTTAAAATCGGCAAGGCATATTGGGAGGGGGTTAAAAAAATTGATTTTGGGAGGTATTTTCCAATATTTTTTGAAAATAGGGGTATTGTTTCATATGCCACGAACGAACGTGCTATGGCATGGTTTCACTAAGTGAAGACCCCGTGGGTTTTCCCGGCTAAATGCCCCCAGCTATACGGATGAATCTGCAATAACCTTCGGAATGATATTGGAATACCAGATAATGATGAATGCAATAGATACAGTGACAAACCTGGATGGTTTATCCTGAAGGAGACTAAGGCAGATGTCTCACTGCCAAAATCTCGTTAGCTGAAGACGTCGTCTCCAACCCCAACTGCTGTGGCCACACATTGTGGTGCTTCTCAAGAGCTCCAAAATAATAATAATCCAAAAGTAAAGTCTCCATTCACTTTATCTTTCTTTTATAACTTTCAACTGTGAAAACCCTAACTTTTGACCTAATTAGGTCACTTTAACTTCTAATTTGTAGTTGACTTGCATGCATGCGCATGGAGAATTAATTGAGTTCATGCATCATTAAATAATGCTTAGATGTCATGCATGTCACTTTTATCGTTTGCATGCATATCACTTTTTGGGTTTGCATGCATGTCATTTGTAAGGTTTGCATGCATATCACTTTTAGGGTTTGCATATGCATGTCACTTTTTGGGTTTGCATGCATGTCATTTTTAGGGTTTTCATGCATGTCACTTTTGGGAGCATTATAATCCTCCCTCGCCAAATATTGCTTGTCCTCAAGCAATGCCAACGCAAATCCACAATCAATCAACTGAACTAACTGAATCCGGGGATGATCCCAGGGTCCCAAATTATCCTAAGAAATCTGTAGCACCCTCTACTCAAAACACTGCACTGTATGGTACCATAACCAGAGACCTCCTGAAACCACCCTCTAGCAATCACTAAACTATCAGTCATTGTAATCCCAGGGTCCCAAATCAATCTGAGAATTGCAAATGTCAAAATGCATCCACCGCCACCCTGCGTAGTATCGACACAAGGAGCATCATGTAGACTCCCAAGTAACACCATCAGTAAACACTGTATCCATCCCTCATAAGGTCTTCCGCCTGGATCCCAATGCAAACTTGTGCATATTTCATCCCAAATATCTGAAGGATTTTCTAGGACGATACCCTTGGCTAGGAATGTCTTCCCAAGAATCTCCCACTCAATAGGACACCAACTCTTAATCTCTCTCCAATCCAACCCCCGAAAAGTACCTTGTCCATAAGCACCATCACAAGGAATAATCCTACCAAGCTAACATTCTACCCTTTTGATTTCAACTGGAATGCTCATATACTGCTGGTCAATTTCTCGATCCTAGCAAACTTGTAAAAACCATCCACCATTATGAAAATGTGGACTCAAGCTACTGCAGCCTTGTTGATGTACTCCTTAAGAGGCCTGCTTTAAAATGCAATAATATGTTTCTTCTACTACCCCATTAAGGAATCCAACTGCTCTTCAATACTCGATAGCCTGACCTCTGACTCGGTACATACAACTTGAAGAAATGCAAGCTCAACATCTCATTGTACTATGGTGTCTCAGAGTATCTTGGTCCTCTCTTTCATCGCTAGAATGCTTTCTTTAACCTGTTCAATCTTCTTTCAATGACTATCATCTGGAAGTTCTATCTCATGCATGTATAAACTCTCCCTAACCTCCATGTGTGACTGCTCACTATCTCGACTGCTATGCTCATTGCCTTGCACCTCATGTATTTCTCCTATCATAACTGTCTGGATTCCTGCTGTAGGTGATGAAGAGTGTACCAACTCCAACTCATCACATGGTTTGTCCACAATGTGACTAGCAAATGTGCTTGTGTCACTAGACTCACGGGATGGCTCTAATGTTATCTCCTCATGCACATCCTCATCATGTACTGTTAACTTCAAATGAAGCTCACCAACAACCTGTACTTCATGCTCATCTTTCTTCTCTTCCCCAACTATGCCTTTAAGGAGATTCTCATCCAAATCCTTGGGCTGGCTCCCGAACTGGATGGTGTAATAATCTTGAAAGGACAATGCTGCACATACCTCATCACCCAAGGCTAGATACTTTTGATCTCGAGGAAAGTATTGAAGTACTGCTAACCTCTGCCAATTTCCAGTCAAGATCTTTCTCATTGTCTTCATGTTCTCACAAGATGGTAGAGAAAAACCTTTGTTCTGACATGCACTTCACCAACATCACTAACATGCATTTTCATGTACATGCATGTATCAACATGCACTTTTATTCAATTGCTATGTGCCCACAGCTAGCAAGGAGCATGCTATGATACCACTATATCTAAACCTCTGTCTCTGGTAAGTAATGTTGTATGGGTATTCTGATATCATTTACACTTTTGCATGCCCACAGCTAGCTAGGAACATGCTCTGATACCACTGTAATATCCCAAATCCTGATATTTTCTATTTCTATGCAATTTTACTGAAATAGCCAGGCATGCAAAGTGCCATGCAAAATTTCCCTATTTTATAGCTGAAATTAGGGTTAGGGTTTGCAGGATAGAATGAACACTTACCATTGATAAGCCAGCTAAATATGCTCCGGAGAGAATATGCATGCAAGATGAGCTGAACTGGTGAATAAATAATCTTGCTTTCTGCTGCAATACCCCGGATGGCTAAATCAAACAAGTGTGATGTTTTTGCTGAAGGGATGGTTAGTTTCAGCTGGAAATAAGTCAAAAGGAAGGTGTGCCCATGCCGAAGAGGATGGATAGAGCATGCAAGGGTTTTGACCTCTCTAGGTGCCGTAGCGAATTGATCTCCCAGTCTGCTGCTCTCGCCCCCACAACCCTGTAAATTGCTGCTAGCTACCCCAAATGGACAGTCTGATAGATGATAATCACCCAATGCAGTAGAGTGGTCCTATCAGTGAGGATGCAGTCCTCATGCAGAAGAAATATGGTGATCCAGAGTCCTGGTGAATGACTAGGGTTTTCCCAGCTAAATGCCCCCAGTTGTATGGATGAATCTGCAATAACCTTCATAATGATACTGGAATACCAAATAATGATGAATACAATAGATACGGTGACAAACCTGGATGGTTTATCCTGAAGGAGACTAGGGCAGATGTCTCACTGCCGAAATACCGTTAGCTGAAGACGTCGTCTCCAACCCCAACTGTTGTGGCCACACGCTGTGTTGTTTCTCAAGAGCTCCAAAATAATAATAATCCAAAATTAAAGTCTCCATTCACTTTATCTTTCTTTTATAACTTTCAACTGCAAAAACCCTAACTTTTGACCTAATTAGGCCACTTTAACTTCTAATTTGTAGTTGACTTGCATGCATGCACATGGAGACTTAATTGAGTTCATGCATCATTAAATACTGCTTAGATGTCATGCATGTCACTTTCAGGGTTTGCATGCATCTCACTTTTAGGGTTTGCATGCATATCACTTTTAGGGTTTGCATGCATGTCATTTTTAGGGTTTGCATGCATCTCACTTTTAGGGTTTGCATGCATCTCACTTTTGGGAACATTACATATTATTACCTTAGTTTCTAAAAAGGGTTGATACTAGTATCACACATTTTTGGGGGGCATTTGAATAATCTTTGTTGTAAAACATTTTTAATTTCTATTTTTTTTTAGAAAGTTAACAAAATAGCATACATTTAAAAGCCAGTTATAATGAAAAAGATATACATTTTGCAATTTTTTATTTAAAATAAGACATTTTTATGGACAAAACAATACATTTTTATTGACCAACTTGTAAAAAATTTGAGAAAATAAATACATTTAAAGCCGTACTTTATGGATTTTCAGATATTTTTTTGTATAATAATGATACCATTTTATATTATTTTCCAAAAGTGACCATTCACATAAATTCAAGAAAAACTATATATATATGTGTGTGTGTGTGTGTGTGTAAATAACATATTAAAAACATTATATATAGAAATTTTATTTGGAAAATAAAGTTTGAAAGTCAAAACATTACTAATATATGTTATCAAAAAGTTTTCAAAGTTAACATTTTATTCTAGACATGAAACTAATCAACAATATCACGCAAGCCAAATTCTTCATCGAAATTGGAATTTTCCGAGCTTGGATTTCTTTAGGGACATCAATGTCCTCTTCCATTGGGTCTTCTATGTCTTCAAGATGTCCAAAGTGCTCCTCTACAAACATCCCTCCTAATAGGGGTCGAATCTATTTTAACATATTTGGCACAAGTGTTTCATTCAAATAAAAAAAATTACATTAAAAAATTTGCATTCTCTTACATTAAATTGAATTGGTCAATGTAAATAAATACAAATAACCAATTCAAATTATTCAATGCATTTATTCAATGTTTTTCATGATCTCTATTCATGTCGAACTATTTTTACCCAATGAATGTAAATGGCCAATTCAACTTATTCAATGCGTTTATTTTTGTGAATGGACATAATTGCCAATGTTGCCATGTTCATTATTGTCACAAAATATAGTAAATAGAACAAAGGCATGGTTTTTATTACAATTGCATTTATTCAACTTTTTTCATAATCTCTATTCATGTGAAAAAAAATTTACCCAATGAATCTAAATGGTCAATGCGTTTATTTTCATGAATAGACAGAATAGCCAATGATGCCATGTTCATTATTGTCACAAAATATAATAAATAGAGCAAAGCCATAGTTTTTATTACAATTACATATTTTAAATTTTGTTTTTATGCTTTTGTGGTTGAGAAAAAATAATTAGAAATTATAATTACTACAAGTTTTGTTCTTATATATGATTTTTTATTATTATCGAATTGTAATGAAAAATTAAATAAAAACAAACAAACAAAAGTCATGTACAAAATAAATATTGATATAGATAGTTGACATAGCACGACCATTGTTGCTGAATGGTAAGAACTATAACAATATATACCAATTATTTTGTTATAGAACGTAATAATATATACCATGAGGACAATCTAACAAATAAAGAATAAAAAATTCGGTGTTGCTTCCATGAGAATATTCCGACATATAATTCATTTGTTATTGAACATAATAATATATTTCTTTGGTTAATGGACCAAATATGCATCGTGAAGGGAGGGGCGTATGCATGGAAATCTATCTTCTTGCTTGACCTCCTTGAAAGAGAGAAACGCATGATGAATTTCCACCTGTAATTTATCTCCCTCTTCGAAATGGTAGTGAAGTGCACCCTCTTGAAATAATAATGAGAATGTTGATAGTAAGGAATTTGCGCTTCCACTCTGAGATCGCTAGGAAACGCCATGTCGAAGAATGAATATCCATAGTTTGAGTTGCTTCTCGCAACCAAAACACACATGTTGAGCATCACATTGATAGTGGAATGATAGATTTTCAGGATTTTAGTGGGAGCCAGGACTCTGAAACTCCTCCCTTTCCTGCGTCCATCCTCTCCCATCCTCTTCCATATTCCTCCTTCCTCCGTCATTGAGCTCACTTAGGTGCCAAAAGGCCACCCCTCACAAGCGACGTGACTCTGAGAATCGCGCAGCTGGTGAGGGGCGACCCTTTGATACCTAAATGAGATCAACAATGTAGGAGGGGGGATGAGGGCCACTATTGAAACCACTTGGAAACCAAAGGGACGCTCGTCATGAGCGACATGATTCTGAGAATCATGCCAAAGTTCAATGAGCTAGTTCTAACAACACCCCTATTGTCCTTGAAGTTTCGTAGAACATGGAGAACATGATCTCTGACTCTTGATTGAATAATGGTGTCAAGCATTTTTCCTGATGATGGGGAAAATACCTTATCCAATAATGGAAAGGACAAGTTTAACATAGAGATGTGTGAAGTGTGAGCTGACACAATGAACAGTTGTTCCATATCAACAATCATGTCTCCTAGGTAGATAGATGATCAGCTTATTTAGTTTCAAGTAGGAACGACTTCTCTATGTTGCATCTTATATATATATTCGTGAGCTACATAAATCCCTTATTGACTTGAGAGACTTCCCCCCAATATCTGAGAGTTAGTTCTGGCATGCATGGGTTCTTTGCTTAGAAAACCATTTCTTTTGCGAGATTCAAGCTGCTGATAAAGGACTTCTTCGATCTCACCATTTTGCTGGTTTAGGCTATCTGAGTTCATAAGCTGCTGCTGGAGTACACCTACGTTAAAACAATACCTTACAAGAATGGATTGTTCTATATAGCGCACGCATCCTCCCACAGAACTGAAACAAGTTGTACCTTGATTATGTGAAAGAGAATCTGATTAGACAAACTGACAATGCTAGTAAAAATATGGAACGGTAATATGAATTGGTTGTATGGACACTCACAACCCCCTATAGTAAGAAACATAATAGTAAAGTAGGACTTAGCACACCTAAAAATCTAGTTGAGATCCCCGATGGTAGGTTTCCATTCACCAGATAATTTACCCTTTGATTTCAAATCTAAAAGTGTCATTTATGAAGGGTACCACCTTGGAGTTAGCGTGCAATAACTTTAAATTGGAAGGCTACAATTTATTAGAAAATTGGATGATGCTTTGTACTTTGACATATATTTTTTTATCATTTAACTAAATTTGTATACACTTTTCATCTTAACTCATCCTTGCATTTCCAAAAACCATACATAGTAAATTTCAATACACAAACATACACTATATATTTGATATAAGACACAAGGACTACATAGAACAAGGATAGAAATAAACATATCAAAAAAATACAAAATGCAATTTCCACTATGAAACAGACAATACTATTATCACCTTCAACACAATAGACTTTGAGAAATCCATCAAAAACTGAAGCTTGTGGGTGAACATTCACATGGTTATAAGGGAAATTCTCCTTGGTGTAATAACATGTCAAAAGAAAAAAATAATAGATTATCTAGGCTACTAGGATTCAACAAATTCTGATAGTGTAATACAGAGAATGTCATATTAACTCACCCTATAGAAAATATGAGCAATATTACATGCACTTTGGAGTAATTTGTGCACAAAAATAAAAATAACAAGTAATATAAAACATAATCAATCCTACCATAAGATCCTGGAAACTGCATCATTTTTATTTTATCTAGACATCTCCATGTCTAGTGTATGGAGTTAATTTTTTACTATACCTTGTGATTCAAATCAAATTCGACATTAGAGCATATACCCTTTAGGAACTTAGTGTATATATCTACCTTTTCTAAATCATGAATGTAAGGGCATTTACCTCCTTCTTTATTTCATTTTCCAAATCTTGTAACAAACTAGAAATACTGTTGTTTTTTAGCCAAATGACATATGGTAGTCTGTAAACTCCATCTAACTTTCTCACTAGCTAGGGCATGATTTATTGTCTTTGGATCCCTAATAAGTTGGTTTCCATTTCCAACCCTTAAATATTTGTTCAAAACCCATGCAAAGAACTTATTATTCAAGTCCAAAATATAGTAGTAGCTTCATGATTTAAACCCTAACATTATATAAACAAACCCTCAAATGTGTTCTAATTGCAAGCAAAAAAAATTCACTCTAGCTTGAAAAACAAACATAGATCCATTTCATATCACTGTGTATTATACAACTCCAAATGGGAACAAGAGAAAGTCCACTTACTGATTTCCACCAATGGATACCCATGAAGATTGCAAAACACAATGTTTCTTCTGCTTCAAAACTGCAGCTATGTAAATTATATTTAGGATTAGTTTATGATAGTCAAAACCTCATCTGAAAACAATGGATCACATGACAACTTAAATTAGGTTTAAAATTAATTTGAAACCTATTAGCAACCTCTTCTTATGTTATTATGTAATAAGGATATTTGATTTGTTTACTTACAATTCAAGAAAGTACAATGCAAATTTAGGAATCAAAGTATAGAAAAAAAATAAGCTAAAATTACTAAATAGTCGTATGTTCTCTACAGAAAGTTGTATGCAACTTATATTCAAATTCACATTTCTAACATAAATTCCTTTCTTCTACATATCTCCTACAATGCTGAATTACAAACAACCTATTTTAAAACAAACTGAGATTATAAACATCAAACCATAGATGATAGAAAAGACATCAATACTGCATGGTGAATCGGACAAAAAATAGCATTTGTTTATTTGGGACTAAACCAAACTTGATCTAGAGTAAGTCTGAATGTTTTATTTCCAATTGAAAATGAAATAGTTGGCATGAGTATCCCAAACAGTTTTATTTTCAGACATGTCTAGATAAATAATTTTATGAGGATTCCATGATGATCCTTTTCCTTGTGATCTATTTTCATATTATAAGTGAACTTAATTTTGTAGCTAATAAAGTTCATGACTATTCATTATTGCATACATTACATAATTATGGACTATGATATTGGCTTAATTATATAGCCAAACTCATTATTCATGAGGTGACATTCTACTATTTTACGTGTTGCCATCAAATCCTTTTGACAAGGTTTGAATTCTCATTTATAAAGACACAATAGTATTTTTATTGACTAAGGTTTTGAATATTGTTGAATTTTCAACAAAGATTATTTCACATCTCTGCATTATTCAAAATCTGAAATCTACTAAAGGCATACGGTTACAATAATGTTGTATGGTGGCAAGGTGATCTCTTATTTGCATAAGTGTAGCGGTTTTGTTATTTACCAAGGATCTTTGATTTTCTAGATTAAAGTAATGTTTAAAGAATTAGAATTTATATGTTTAACTATATTCATTCTTATGAAATTAATGTACTTTGGGTATATATTGTTTTCGTTGGAATTTTTTACACACCTACTTTCAAAATGTGCATTACGATACCTTATCATATAACATGAACACTCAATATTACACATGTGGGTTAATGTCTAATATAATCCTAATATACAAGAATACTAGCCATGGATTTAAACTCAAGTTAATGCATAACTTATATTACCATGGTTTTATCAATCGGCTTGGATTAACCATCTCTTAGTAAGCTCGTACATTGTATGACCATGATGGCTATCACCTAGCGCGATTTGACATGGTAGGATTCAAGTCATCTATTTATTGTGGAGTATGATAGCCATGGTAATGAACTTGTTCACTACACCATACTCTTTTAACACTTATCGGGCCATGATGCTTTCCATTAACTCCCTTATCCGTACTTCCCTTTCCATACATTCATGAAAGGATATGGTTGATCAAAACAAAGATACTAAGAGATTTGTTTTGTGTGTGATACCTTTTGATCATTCTTGAGGGTTTCATTTTGTTTCATGTGGGTTTTTATAATCCCCATTTTCAATAAGGTTTTGCCTCGGTCTTTCCCCAAACCCTTGGGTGTATCATTTACTAGTATTCTTAATGCTCTTCATGCTCATGGGGATGATACATGGGAAAAAACATAATAATTCAGAGTTAATTGATACTTACCAAGATGTTTTGCAACAATTTCATAATATAGGTTGGGTGAAGTTTATTTACAAATTTCATGGTCATCACAAGAATATTGGTGTTGCATTTTCTCAAACATTAATGGTGAGATGGATCACATTGGGGATTTAGAATTTTAGGTGGACAAAGTTTTGATAGCCCATAGTGGTGAATCTATAGCAATTGTTCAAGATTGTACCCCGTTGGTTAATGAGAGTAGCAAAGGAATTGACCTAGAACCTCAATCTTTGCTACAGGAGGAAAATTCTCTTGTAAATACACTTGAATAGTCAATTAAATAGATTGAAACTAGTATGCATGTATTTAATCATCAGAATCATGGTCAAACACAGAACAAAACCATACAAGTTGATCAAATGACTTATTTTTCTTGTCAAAACAATTCTAGAGGGTTTCTCTAGAAGTCCGTGTAGAAGATACTTCTGGAGATGATTTTTATCAAACTATAGAACAATTTGTTAATCAAGATATGGGGAAGATGAGGGTAATGCAAATTATTCACAAACCACGTCATAACAAATGTTCTTCTTAGGCTAAGGCAAAGCCAAATAATGATTATGTCCAAAAAATTCACATGCACAGTATCCCAAAAAGGTATTATTGATGAGTACATAGTTAGACTATGTACAATCATTTCAATAGAAACAACATAAAGGAATCTCACCTGACATTTCTTTCACCATCATAAGAGCACAAGCCAATCTGTGAGCAGATCTTCTAGGGATTTTTTTGTAAACAATGTAGCCAATTTTGTCAGTTTAGAAGCAGTTGCAATTCTATAGTCAGCTGACTCCCAATAAATAGTACCTAACTAACATACATCAATCCATTTGTCCAGTTATCTTTATGCCAAGAAGTTACACATATAAAGGTGCAATCTTACATGTGATACCATAATATAATCCTTTATCTTTTTTTGAGGAATTCTTATATAAGATCATTAAAAACCAAAATGATTCATAAACCCTAACCATAAGGAGGTGATTCATTACATTTCATTAATTTTTATAATTTTTTCCTTTAAAAACATATATTCCCCCCTTACATCATTATGCATACCAGGGAACCAACAATTGCACATACATGGAATCAAATTACTAGTACCATCAAATTTGGGTGAGGTGTCAAAATCCAAAATTACCAAATTACAAACAAAATTAATAATTATTAAATAAGTTCACCCTTAAACGGCGACTTAAATATGAAATTATGTGAGAATAAACCAAAGGTAGCATAGTAACTTACCAGGTAAAAATTATAGTTAGTTTGAGTGAGGGAAATCGAGGGTTATGGCCAAAACAATTATAAAGCACATTCTTAAGCCCTAAACATTGAATTCCATTAGCATTTGAATTTTAGTTATATGAATATGAAATATATAGGGATAAGGGTTCTTACCAGAGAGTAAATTGACAAGTAGAATGGTATGTATCTTGGGTTATATCAAACCCTCCCTATAGTCTTGCGAGTTACCAAAAGAAGGATTTTAAATACAATTCACTATGATGTAAAAAGGATTGTGCAACTCCAAAATGAAAACAAGTAGGGAGGGGAACCTATAGCAACTTGGGAAGAACCACAAAGATGATAATAAACTTCCCTTCAAATTAAATCAATCATATTGGAACACGAATTAGTCTAAGGGAGTGCAACATGAAACAATGCCTTAAACTCTGATAAAATAATGAAGGAAGACTAGAAATACACAAGGAAGCCTAATCAAACAAGAGAGGCTGCTAAAGACAGCTAGTCCCTGCCTTATGTAAACATTATGTATGTGTTTAAATAGTTTTAAAAAATTGTTCCTTTTTTTATTATCAATGTATTAGGTTATAAGATAGTTTCTAAATTAGAAACTAGGTTACAGGGCTGGCTGAAGCTGATTTGCACCATTAGTTGCAAAGCTGACAGAGTTGCACCATTTAAATTTTATGCATTGTCCTCTTTTTCCAAATGACTGGTAAATTCAATACATAAAAGGTGGCCTATTGTCCTTTGCATGCTTCTAGCCTGACTAGAACAAGCTTAAGAGAGACCTTAGATTCAGTTGACCCAATCTTGCGAATTTATTTCATTTAACCATCAATAGAACAAAAATAGTACCTAGGAAAATCAATGTGGTTGTTATTACATACACACTATGCAAGACACACGTAATAGGCCCCTACATAGTTCCTTTTGGTAAAAATATATAGTGCAGTTCGATTCACATATCTTGTGGCATCTTGAAAATATTGGGAACTATCCTCTGTATATTTTCTTATAATGATTCATATAATCTTTGATAAATTAAAGACATACATATTCCATTAAGAGCTCCATAATCCCATCTCCATATTGTGACACAACAGTTTTGCATTCCTAGCTGACAATACCCAAGGCACCAATAGCATTGTTGATCTGTGTTATAATGCCCTTGAAAATCATAGCAAACATGATCGACAATGATTATAGAACAACAATCATGAACATATGATATTTTTAAATCAAAAATATAGATTATGAGGAATCTCAATATAAAATCAACACATTGTATATAAAGCATTGCATATATTCCTAGGGTGGAAGTTTAGCAAAACAATGCATAGAAGCAACAAAGTGAAGAGCCCGCCTTGTATAGAAAATTACAATAGCATCTAGACATGCTTGGCTTAAATAATGTAATAAAACAAACAAATAAATTTATCTCCCTTCGATCCTTGATACTGAGAAAATTCTTGAAATCAGTTCATTTATATATCTTTCATACTACAAAGGTAGCATATGAATTTATCAAATGAGCATTATTGAGCATTCGTTGATTGCTTGAGCATACAAGCATCAGATGTGCCACACCTCTATGGTTTATATTCTTTTATCATGCATAGACCTAGAAAACACCACTAACTTATACAAGAAATTTCCAAAATATCAAAGGTTTGCAAGCTTTACCGATGGACCAGCTAGCAAAGAAGTTCCAGAATCTGCAATAGAAACACAACCTCCAGCACAGAAACCTACAACTAAATGCTCATAAAATGCCATCAATATTTTCATAAGATTCCTTAAGAAGCAATCATGTTCCCAATTGAAGAATATGGACTATATGTAGACCTGTTGATTGATCATCAATGAGGAAGTCTCCCATGTCAAACTGAAGGAAATAGTAACATCGATTTATTAGAGTAGAATAATCCTATGACATACCTACTAGTAACTATGAATCATACAAATAACATGGTATGCATGTGTTTATCCTTAAATACAGTCATTCTTAAACCTGGAAAACTAACATGATTCTATTACATACCTTCCAGTAACCCTTTTGAGTAATAGGAGCATATTGATGTTTACCCTTGAAGTGATTAAGATTAACACCGCCAAATACTATCTCTCCTCCTTCTTGAATCACCAGGACCACCCTGCTTGAATCCCCAACGATTGGGTCAATATGAGAAAAAAAAATTAAGGATGATAATTATGGATTCAATGCAGTGCCACCTAATCCCTCATATTGTAGCAAAATATGCTAACAAAATGTATGAAGCAATGACTACTCTATACTAGAGTGTCAACAATTCCCAGAAGATTCTCCTGAAGAACAAACTCAATAATACATGCATCACTGACTACTCTAGAGTATGTACTAGAGTGTGAAAATTTCCTAGAAGATGCTCTTGAATAACAACCTCACCAATACATGCATGACTAACATAAGCATAGTGGTGAGATACCTTATGACACATATCTAACAGATCAATTATTTTTTAACGGTATCAATATTAAAGAGAAGTTGTTAGTACACATTGCACTAATTGGTTTGTTTGCACCCTAGGGAGATTTAGAAAGGTGTATATTCCCTCGAGCATATTCCAAACCTAACAGTTTTGATATCCCTGTTCATACCAAAAAAATATTTCAATTGATATTATGAATGACCTATTCAAAACTCAACAGTCATGCTCTCCAATGTATTTCAAAAAAATATTTCAATTGAAAGGTTGTCATTCACCAATTAGTTTACCATTTGATTTCAAATGTTTTTGGCTAATAAGTTCAATGTCTTATTGCGAGGCTCTGACAAAATGTGATATTCAACCTTAGATAACCTATGTTTTAACTATTACATTATTGAATATCTTATAATGTTAGGTCTTTTACTATGTCAATCTTTAAATAGACTAACTTGATGAATGAATTGAATGATCTTAACTCAAACAACTCAAATAACTCAAATAACTCAAATAACTCAACACTAAGTTGAACATGATTTTGAGGTTCTAAAATGGTAGTTCAAAAGGTCTTAGGACTAGGAAGCAAAAAATATCAGAATTTTTAAATGTTATGCGTGATTGCTAATGATTCTCATTAAGTGACTATGTAGTTACGCCTTTTGTGGATGTTAAATTGCAACTTGAAAAATACACATGATTACTGATATTGTCATCTCTAAGTAGATCACAACCAATGACATAACATTAGAGTAATCTAGGGTAGGAGCACGGTTTACCTCTTGTTCTTAGGATTTCAACACAAATTATAAGGTGTTGAAAATTATGAAATCCCTTTCTTTACCTAATACCAACATTTAGAATAGTCATGAAATTCTACACAAAATAAAAACATTGGCTAAGATAGCTTGCTTCTTGGCATAACTGTAATGTAAACTGACTGGATGTTACTCTATGTTACAAGTATATAATGTTCAAAAGTTCAAAATACTACATTATAATTTTAACTTACAATCACAAACAAGGATAAAAATATTGTTACCAATATAGAGTCTAGACAACATAGCTGAAACTGGAAGTTCTGAAAACCATCACACTGGAATAAATTTCACTTCCTGCGGATACCTATAATGAGAGCATTTTAGAAACAGTCTCTTATGTTTAGTGTATATTACTGTCAGCTTCCAGGTAACTACCCGGATGAACAAGTAGTCAGAAACCTCAAGAAAGCATTGTTTGATGAGAATCCATGTAACCTTCTTAGTCTTTCCTAAGCCTGGGAAATGGAATGCAGATAAACTCACAAGGATATCAGACCCGACCAAGAAAGGAATTAATCCAGACTACAATTCTATTTAAATAGATGTAGAACATCAAAATTTCAGCTAATTGCCTATTATAGCTCACAACATTATCAAAAGTCATGGCTGCAAATGGGATTTCTTCATTAAAAAAAATTCCTTTGGAAAGAACCTCGAAGCCAGGCTATTTGCATCAGACAATAAAACCCATCTAATTCTATACATGTGAAGAACAGCTAGGAGGTATAAAATGGAATGCTTAAAATCCATTGTAGGTAGAGGATGAGAAACAACCTAAACAAATGGTACCCAAGCATTATGTTTATGATTTATCAAGGAATTGATTTACCAAGGGGTACACGTAACTGAGGGAGTTTGAAAGTTATTTTAAGGCCTTTGGAATTATATGAATCTTGGGAATATGTGAACATTGTTCTGATATTTCAAAGATATACTACATACAACCTAAGTAGACACTTGGGAAACCACGAATAAAGGTGATGAGCACACTTGATCACCAAACAGATAGCAATGAAGCACTTGAAGTAGGCTTGTGGTGATTAACTCTACCCAATTTACCTTTTCCAGCATCAGAGTTAAATAAAAATACCAACAATGGATTATGGATCTAAAAAGGGGGTGAAAAAAGAGCTCAACTCATCACAGGCACAAAAATAAATTTGCAATAAGAATGAAGATCATAAAGACCCTTACCACTCTGAGGTTTTCCATTGGTTGAGAGTGGTTCTTGTCTTTAACTATGATAGCTTCAAAACTTCTCACTATAATATTTAATCAAGTGGGAGACTTGGCATGTGGAATCCGAATGATGATTGGGAAAGGATACTAAAATGCCCAATTTTGATCAGAAAATGATCAGTAGGATCGATGGAGGATGAGGCTTGTAAGACTATATATTTAGCTAGCATGAGGTCTTGACACAAATATTTACAGTCCGAAGCATAAAATATCAAATTTTTGTAGGGGTTATAATATTATAGTTTAATCAAGCTTATAGTATTCATGAAAACTCATTTCATTCTTGAGTCCCTTCAATTCATTTAATTGGGCCATTCGATTCATAGGTTTTTCATTGGATGGACCGTGAGTGAGGTGACCAACGAATTGCCTTTGACCATCCATACAAACTGTAACCCTAGTAAGAGAGAGATATGAGATTGAAGAGAACTTGCATATAGGAAATTAAGAGTACAGTTTCTGGCATAAATGGAGGATACAATAGAGGAAACTCAAGTTCCTATCTTGAAGATTCATATGCATGAATAACTGCTCAGTAACTTGAAATGATGTTTGTTAATTAATTAACTAGTAAATACTCACTTCCTAATCAAGCATACCAATAATACCTTTGAAACAAGTAGGGAACATACTCAGTATAGTGTTTACATACAAAAATGTATTGTCAAAAATATTAAGTTTGGACTAACAAGCACAAGATTTACATATACATCTAGACAAAGTAGTTTCATAGTGTTTGAGAGGGTATTCTAAAAATGGATTGAAATGCTACATGAGAGATAGATGGTTGTAGCCAAGCATAGAGGCTGGGAAAGATAATAGAATGGTATTCTACTCAGAGAGTCTACAATGGCATGCAAATGGTAGGTCTCAAGGCTGAGACTACTAATTAAGATAAATGAAGATAAGGAAATGGCAGATCTCGAGGAAGAGAAAGGCACTTAATATGTTAATTTGTGTTAATTTAGCACTTCCAGTGCTATGTTGGTATCAAATCCATTCTAGCTAATAGGTTTTTCCCTTAAATTTCGATTTGATGCTAAGCTTAATTTATTGACTTTTAAATTAATTCTAATTAATTATATTTATGTTTGTAGCATTACCATATTTGGAAACCTACGTAAAGTGGCTAAGACTTAGACTTGGGAACTTTTGATAATAAGTATCAGTAGTAAACAATGATACCTAGAAAGTCTGATATGACTTTGAGCTTGTTCTGGGCAGAGTTTGTGGATTTTAGAGAAGTAAATCCATGTCTATGGGAAGTCTGGTGTAATGAACAACAATAAAGACCCTAAATATCCATGTTGTTGGGCACATACTGGTTCCTAAAATCATTTCTCAGCCCTATTTGACCTCCTAGTGAGCGGTAATCTAGTTTTGGGAAGATGCATTGATGAGAATGGCTCTAAACCTTGAAATCTAGGGAAAATTAATGGGTATAATAGAACAATAGGTTTAAAAATACCATGTTTGAGTGAGCTATGTGTAAATAACAATATCATAAAAGTGTCCTTGGGCATATTGTAGCAACAAAGAACTATCTCTTGGCATCGAATCAACAGTAGCACTTCAACATTATCATTTTTAGCAAGCTCACATGGCATATCATGTTGATTTTTAAGCACTGTAGGGTGATGTTTTCACAAGCGTTGGCCCAACTGGCTTGTATTCACTTTCATTGAGGGCTAATCCACCTTTGACTCATGTTTCAAGAGTTTTATGCACCGTTCCTATCATATTGAAGGTACAATCTAGGAAATAAAAGCTTAGCAGTGAAGAAGTGTGGCAACATTGATTTGTTATAAAGGCTCCTCTATATATCACATGAGGCTTAAAAATGTTGATACTATCCACAAAAGTCATCCTTAGAGGAATCCAGTTCCATTTACGAGATATTTCAACTATGTCTACATAGGATTGAGGACACCATTGAAATTCTTCTTTCAATAAGCGCTCATCCTTGGACGATACTTTTCGCTAAAGGAAGGCCTTGTTTCTATATTAATTGAGTATTGGATCAGTCCATTGGATATATAGAGATCGATATCTCTTAGAAGTTGTTTTTTTTTGTTGCTATATGAATATTATTGGAGGGGCATCTTTCTTGAAGGTTGACTTAGGGGAGACACAACATAAGTTTAGGTTTCCTTCTAGTTTGGAGAGGCCTTCTCTTGGACATTTTTGTGGACAAGGTGAAACATTGCATCTTAGGGGATTTTGGAGGTTGGGGTTTGCTTCTACTTGTCATCATCCATAATGGCTTTATGGAGGACGTTTCTACATGTGGAAGATATTTGAAATGCAAAAATAAGTCATTATTTAGAATTTAGATTCAAAATAAAAGAAAGAAAACAGGACTCACACACAAAGAAAATAGTGTGCCCTCTTATGATCCTTCAATTCAATGTCATGCACATGCATATAAGTTTTACTTGGGTGATTCAATGTTCAAACAATATGACGAATGAATAAAATGTAATTCATAGCCATATTTCTGATGACAAATGGCCATTTCCCATATATTTTCATGTACATATGGAATTCATAGCTATATGAAATTGGTAAAGTATTACCAAGGGGCCAGTTAACCTAATAAATCAAACTATTTAAGGTAATTTTTTAGATCAAATAGAACAAAGTTCGCCTGAATGTATGGTAATCATCATCAACAACTAAATGTGTGTGTGTGTGTGTGCACGTGCATAAATACTCAATCAAACAAAAGAAAACATAATTATACCTTGATTTGTGGAGCTTCGCACTGTGTTATTTTGCTTTACCTTTCAAAACATCATTAAACATACTTCAAATTTTGTCTTGTTGCAATAGTTTCATGTTAGGACCGATCAAATAAATTTATGTTTGTTTATGAAAATAAAAAAACCAATCTAAATAAATACAATATTATTACAATGTAAATTACAATACTATTCAACTATTCAAGTAAATTAATTGTTAATAATAGATCACCTGATAAAACATGGATAACCAGAAACACTATGTATATAAGGCCATCTATCACATCAAAACCCCATTTCTTGCCTCTTAACTATGGAAATGTTTCTCAACGCTATCTGTAACAACTTCCAATGAAGGAGTCAAATAGCAATAGTGAAAAGTATACACTAAAATTATATAAATAGTTGTTTTTTAATGTATTATTCCTTACCATTCATTGAGCTCCTCTCTGTTTCAAGAATAATTTAATATTCTCTGCTAAACAGGACCAACCACGTGAAGGTGGAAACTCTTATGTCCTCGCCCCTTCTCACATCACTCTCAATTCCCCAAACCCAATGCACCTACTTGCAAATAACAATTTATTTCAATATTTCACAATCCAAATAACAATACATTTACAATGCAAATAACAATGCATCTACTGGAAATTATTTCACTCAATAGCTGAAAGATGCTTTCATTAAATCATTCATTAAACCATTCAATCATTCAACAGCTGAAAAAACAATTCATTAAATCATTATTTAAACTATTCATTTAGTCAATGGTAGATAAAAAAAATCAGTAAACCATTCATTAAAGCATTCATTTAACCATTTATTCATGAAACAGAGGAAAAAACCATGTAAATTTTTTTATTATAAATAAGAATTACTCAAAATTTGTTTTGTTGCTTCCTTTTTAATTTTCTTCTCTTTAAATATTTAGTTAGAGTCACATCTTTCGGAATCCGATCCTTGGCCTCCCTGCTAGTCTACTCGCAAGGTTGAACTTCCAGCGAGGGGCGATGAATTTCTCCAATAATGTCAAAATATTTCATTAATATATTTATATTTTTATAAATATGAGTAATTCATTTAAAAAAACATTACGAATGTGTTTTTTTACCTGTCATGGGCACACCAGCATGTTCATCATTATCTTGTACAGGCTCAACCTGTTCAGTGTTATCTGCATCTACATGCTCTGTAGTTGAATTGTGTAGAATTAGAATTAATGTTCATCATCTACAATTATCTATACAAAACAATAGCATATTAATAAATTCATTACCAAGAATCAAAGCATGATCTTTGTCTAGTTGGTCATGTACATCCTCGACATGAACGAGATCATTACTTTCCTACTAAAAAAGGAATAAATTATTTATGTTAAATTATTTATAAGGGATAAATTGCATGAGAATTAATAAATTATCATTAAACTATACATTTTTTACATACTTGCGCACCAGATGGATCAATAGAAGATCCTGCAGTATGCCCAAACAAGCTTCTCCAGTGTTTAACAACAACGCTAAAGACCTGTTCAAAGCCAAGCTTCATTTAATCCACACTGGGCAATTCTGTGAACCGGTCGACCTTCATATTTTCATGATGTCATTAATTTTACATTTTTTCCAGAAAAAAACAAAAATAATTATCTGTATGATATTTGGATGTGGCTTTGGGTTTTGCGATACTTACATATCGAGCCGCCAAGTTCGAGTAACCACTAGGCCCAACCTTGTGTTGCCCAATTTGTTCAATTCTTTCCTTGGTGGACTTAAATGTGTCCGAGAGCCTAATCAAGTGCTGAAATACGTTAGTTGATGTACCAAATTTTATATAAAAACTAGTAATAATAAGGCTTACCAGTACATTTTGGAATGTATTGCATACCTCCCTCCTCCTGGTGGTATCTTTCCTGATTTTCTCAGGCCCTTCTCTTTTCCATCTTCCACTATGGATTTCCACTCCATAGATGGAATCATTGGAGGGCGCTCATTCCTAGGGTTCTTTTCTAGGTGAACCCTATACTGATCTCCGACAATATTTATATGTTTTTTAGCCTTCTATACGACCTTCGATGTAACAAAGGTATCTTTTTCGAACAGACCAACCAAGCGATTAGTTAGCTCATCCCTTAAAGCTTTTTCCTGCTTCTTCCACATTGTGTGGATGGTGGGCCCAAATATTTCCAAGGACAAATCATTCACATGTTTATAAAATATATCATTTTCTGCAAAACATTAATGCCATCATTAGTCAACATTAAGAAATACTATCAGTATATTACACGCAAATTATAAAAAATAAATTGAACAATATATAATCACTTGGAATCTTCTCTATATTTATTGGAATCAGTTCTTCATTCACCAAAAATGTACACACTATTGAACTAGTGCTAGTGACATGAGAAGATCCAGGAAATGGATCCACCCCTTCTTCTGCAACATCTGTTGTGGGTGGGGAAGCATCGGCTGCACCCTCTGCTGGCCTTGGTGGTTTCACAGAGCGTGTTTCCAACTGTTCAGTGGACAATATGGGAGTAGTATGTTGTGTACGTAGAGTGGTTTGGTCACTGGGATCAACATTTCCTTGACCACCACTGCAAAGCTCCATAACATGATGTAAATTCAAACCATTGTATTATATGTTCAATAGCATATAAAATTAAATATTATAAAATTCTAAATGAATTTACATTATTATTAAAGAACTTAATTCCAATTGTTTACGTCTCTATAACAACAATTGGATCTTTTCTTCGGTCCCTTATGTTTGTGGAACTGTTAATATCAGAAGAATTAGTTCCTCATTTTGTTTTTCCATGGTCTTCTGTAGCACCCTCAACGGGTCTGTAGACCCTTTATTTTCACTATCTCTTGTCAACTGGGAGACCTTGTTCTGTAAAGAGTGTTGAGATGGTGTTTCATAAACTGAATCCCCTGTCTGCAACAGAAATATATAAAACATTGCTTAGTCTTTGAACCAATAGTGTGCGCAAAAAATAATATTAACAAACATTGTCTATCATGATAGATTCATAGAATTACATCTAGGATTACCTGATGCCTATACGAGGGTGTGGTCTGATCAACAGTTGGCGACTTATCTTGATCAACCACCTGCTAAAAAAGTAGAGAACATTATCACAATGAACGCAATATGTATAAGCTAACAAATATAGAACAAAAGTAAACATTATGCTACATGTTTTATATGTGTACATTTTTTAAGCATTTGGAATGTGGAATTACATTTAGGTTTATAGGTTGCCTCGAAGCTCTAGTCGTCTGATCAACGGTTGGGGAATTTCCCTGGTCAACCTGCAAAAAAGGTAGACAACATTATCATCATGAACGCTTACATAAAAATGAAAAAATACATAACAAAATAACATTATGCTACAAGATATACATGTTTACAATTTTAAATCATTTGAAATGGAGAATTACATTCATGTTTGCTTGTTGCCTCGATGCTGTAGTCGGCTAATCAATAACCGGTTCGCTTCCCTGATCAACACTATGCATGGAAAATAGATAACATTATATAAACGAACCGAATATACTAATGAAAATACATAACAACAGATCTATTTGTCCATCCTAAATTTATTACATTGGAAATATCGATGTATACCTGTTGCTTTGACTCAGGTCTCCAAACATCTACGGAGAGGGAGGTGCCCCTGAGAGAACCCTGCATCAAAAACATACTAAAAATCGCCTAACAAAACCACAAAAGTAGAAAATTATAATTATATGCTAACGAAAAATCCTATAGATGTTAAAATAATTAATAAAATCTTGGTTACATTATTGGATGTACCACAACCATACTAATCGTGTTTGTATCTACACGATTCAAATTGTAATTAATAAGCAGTTCTTCACCAGCAGCTATTGATTTAATTTCTTATACAAAGACATGATTTCCTTCACGTGACTCAAATATGCAATTGGGTGGCTTAAGTGTAGACCTTGGTTGTGTACTGTTTATAAACCCCAGAATATTACCAGTTGCTTTTGTCCTCTCGTCCATGTACAACATTGCCCCTTTATTTTGAGCTTTGTCTTTCAGTTGTATACAATTCGTTGACAATCCATATCTATGCATACTTCATGTATATTGGATCAGGCGCATCCAATCACTGTAGTTGTAAGAGGGTCCAACATACTCCATCAATTCTACACATCTACCGTATTCCACCTTTATGTCGTCCATACAAAATAACCCCAATCCATGTAATGACGACGATGTAATTCTATATATCGTCTCATTCACACAAAAATCAGTGTTTACTTGAGGAAGATCCCTAGGAACCCATTTTTTTCACTAGGTGTTTGTACCTTAAGGGCACGTCAATGTTTCCAACTATCTCATCATCATAGGAACATGACCCCCCTCCTTTGAGAAAAAATTCCATGCGTTTATTGAATTTTCTTTTGATTTTCTGACATCTAGTTGATCTAGCCCTTGTAGACCTACTATAGGTCTCACTTTCCTCTATCCTTCCCAAAATCCCATCGTTGGGGGAAGACAAGTCTAACAAATACCTGTTTGGTTCTACTTGCACCATGGCCAGAAAAAAATTTGGCAAAAACATAGAAAAAAACTTGGAACGACTTATAAGCAAAAAACTTGTAAAAGTTTCCTACTCCCTAAAGAAAAATATTGTCAAGAATGAGTTTGGGTAATAGGTTTGGGCATTTGGTAGCCCTAAAAATTCTAATGTATGCCCCTCTTTTTGTCACATACAAGTCTCCATTCTCACTTATTGCTTGCATTGCCTTTTCCTAACATGTATTGGGTAGGATCACAAAATACCATGTTATACATGGGCACTATGATATGCTCACAAATATTTATATAATGTATTATAAATGTGTGTTCCTAAAGGATTTGGCAATATGCATGGATGGGAACTATGCTTGGTCACCAATGATTTCACGTCTCTGGAAATATGTTAGAAACATACATCACATATAGCAAGCATGATGACATGTAGAATGTTGGAGCAATTATGGTTGTTGTGTATTTGGATTTGCAGGTGTTCTTATTACTATCCTAACCCCCTTCCAACAAAAATATTTGCAGATTTAATGAGTCTATGTCTAATGCTCTTGGTCCTCATTACATTCAAGGGTCCAATGCATAGGTCTCTGTAATCCATAACAACAAACACTACACAAAATTAATTTAGGGGAGTTACAAATGCCCTTTGTCCATTATTGAAATCTAGGATTTCACATCATTCAAGCATATATTAAGCTCATACACAGCCATCAAAAACAAGTATTGGGAAGGGACGTCCAATACACCTTTCTATTCATCTTTGATGCTTAATTATGCATTCCGAGAGAGGTGGGAATGATCGTACTTGCTCCAACTACTCATTTTTTAATATATCTTTAAACTATATAATTATATAATTATGATGACATTTAAGAGGTAGTGGCCCCTCTACATCTCCCCCACAAACAAAACGTTTCTTTGTCTCGAAGAGAACAAAGAAATATGCATCAACATCTTGTGTCTCTGCTACTACTGAAGTAGTCCTCACTGTGCATCAACCATGCATAACAGTCTGCATAGGTACCTCAGCTGCAACAACTGCCAGCTTGATAGGAGAACACACGTGTACAAGGCTCTACTGTGACTAGTTTCTCTTCAGCCTCCATCTTTGATCTAGCAGTAGTTCATTGAAGTATCATCCTCTCACAATGGTGGTCGACAATCCTCTTCTGCAACGAGGTCTTTTGGTTTAAAGCCTCACCCTGGTTCATCTGACTAGCATCTCCAATGGTTCAAGCATGCAAGGCCTTTTTGGCTCTTCGACTTTCTATGCTATTTCTCTGTCTTCTGGATTTCCAAGGTCACAACCCAAGAACAATTTTATTATTTTTATAATGAGGGGTACATTGTCATCATGTCTCATTAGAGCGCTTTGCTATGTAGGCGAATGATATTTTCTTGAATGTCATCTTTGTCATCTTCTTCTGTCATGAGAGTTTAAATTTCCTGCAAGTTTGTAAAGTTTTCATTGCCTATAGTTGATGCTGACTGCTATTGATCATGGTTGACTGACTTGAATTGACTCGACATGATTTACTAAGTCGACTAGAGATCAACTTGACTTACATTTTTAGAGGGGGTCTTCTACCTCGAAAGACTCACATTTAACCCCCTCTAAAACAATAACTTACAAAATAAACTTTGACAAACTCAACCATAATACTCGACCACAATAATACTAATATATCGACCATAGTATGATGACTCAACCACTTTATCATCGAATATATGCTTTTACTTTGTAAACATGAATCTTTGGCCAAGACTATAATATTGACCAAACTGAAGACATGACCAAACTGACATGCTTTCCATTTTACGCAACCGACATGCTTCCATCGATCAACCGACATGCTTTTCACTTTACACAATTTACAAGTAGCCGATCTTGACTAGAATGGACATCGACCAAATTCTATAGACTCGACCAAATGACTACATTTGATGGCCTATCCATTTGATAGCCTCAAAAATATATCATCGACTATATTTCTACATCAGATTTATTAAACAATCAACAATCAACCTAGTTCCTATATGTTCAATGTTATAGAAAATATGACTCAACCTTTCTTAGACACAATCGACCATTATTAAACACCATATATTATTTTAAACGGCTCATCCTTCAAATGAAAAGTGCTAAAATAAACAAGTCGAGGGTACATAACCATATTTGATATCCAGTCAAATGATCTATGTAGGTCGTTGAGGGTGCTCTGGTTGATGGTGACTGATAGCATTGTTGCATGGGTGAGTATTTGTTGACAAGGGTGGTTGAGTCAATTGCCAAGTGTGCTAGTCAGTGGCTGGTCGATGACTGCATATGACAAGTAGTCGATGGTCTGTTCATTTGGCAGTATCTTTGGTCGGTACTCACAACATCATTATAATCCCTCTACACAAGTCTCCTAGCAGTCTTCAGCATGGCACCGAGTCGACCACGGGACACCGCATGTCTAGAAGAAAATTCTTGCCATTTTGTCGGTTGCGCTCTTAGACAACAAAATGTAGTTTTGTTCTGTTCTATTACTTTGGAAGGCCGATGAGCCAAGGACTTCAGGTGGTTGTTCTATTCCATCACACAATGAACAAAATTACTCCACTATAAGTGATGAATAGGGGTCTGGTGACGGCTTTAATTAGTAGTAAGTGATAATCTTATTGGTGACAGAGAGCTTATTTGTTTCACTGACTAGTTTCCAATAAAAAAATACATTGTAATTTTTCCAACCCTTCAATGACTACTGGTACGGATTTTGCTCCTCATCATGAGCATAGCATCAATTGATTCCATCAATTAACTAAAACAATTTTTTTTTACCATATGTATTCATCATACTTCAACCAAATCAACCAACGTATGGATTGCCAATTGTTCGATGTAGCACCATTCGCTTGTGAAGTATATTCATCTAACCAACTTTTAATTGCAAGGCGTATCTTTCATCCATCAAGAGAGCATCTAAATAATTTCTAACCAATATTTGATAGCATGCCAATAGAGGATCAACTTCTTTGAGCAGTCATAGTCTTTAATCGTTCTTGCAGCTGTTGATGTATTTGTAACTTCAGAATGTATTCATTTATGTATCTTATGTATTGTAACCCGATGTTTATTCTAGGATGTATCTATAATGTAATTGAGTCATATTGTCATGCCCCGATGTTTCGATCGGGAGGATCAATTATGTAAACAAGTCATGTCAAGTCATAGTGGGTAACCCTTCGATTGTCTAAGGGTTAAAGTCCCTGTAGTTCTGGGGCACTAGGGTTATTAGACTCTCCTAGTAGAGGTAGGCCCTGGTAGGGTTTTAGTCATGTCAAGATTAGTATAAATAGAGAACTGGAGTCTCTATTTATCACACAACTCATCCACACTCAGGTGTAGCACATAGTTGAGGAAGGAGAAGACACTGGGGATAGACAAGAAGAAGATTACTGCTATCGGGAGATCACTTACTGTTTTGGGGCTTTTACTGTTTTGGTTCTGATTCTATCTCTGAGGAAGTTGTGGGGTTTTATCCTTTATGGTTTCCCTAAAGAAAAACACTGTGTTCATTGTCTCTTGTGTTTGATTGTTGTACTTGTTATTCTCTCAGTTAAAGATCCTAATAATGCTAGCTTAAAAGTTGAAAAACTAACATGGTATCAGAGCTAACTTGAGAAGAAGACACTGTGCAGCTGCGGGAACTAGGGATTCCTAGTTTGTGGATCTTCCTCCATATATTTTCGGCAAAATTGAGGTGGAATAACTCTCCTCCTTAGGGCGCATCTTTCTGTCGAAGCATAATCCAATTCTTAGGTTTTTCAGTTTTGGACCCGACACTACTGCTGGAAATTAGGGATTTTCACAGAAGAGGAATTTTTCAGTGAGCCCAGGCTTGGATTGATCTCCTCCCCAAAATCGAAGTTAGGAACAATATTCAAATCATTTGGGTGGACAGAACTACAGAAAAGCAAAACCCTAATCTGCTCGTGAACCAGCTCTGCGGGATTTCAGCTCAAGTTTCATATCCGATATCTTGACCTAGTAAGATCTAAAATATTTTGTATTTCCATTTGAGGTTCTCAGTTTAAGATGTCTCATCATACCAATATTGATGAAAATCTTGAGGGAGCTGATAACTTCCGAGCCTGGAAGTATAGGATCTCCCTATTCCTAGAAGAGAATGAGTTAGACTCCTACATCCATGAGGAGGTTCCAGTTATAGAGGGAGATGAGGCAAAGGCCTTACATAAGAAAAATATGGTTATGGCAAAGAGGATCATTACTGATTCTATCAAGGATCACCTTATCCCATAGGTGTCCTCTCTCAAGACACCTAAAGCTATGTTTGATTCCCTAACCAAGTTGTTTGAAAGGAAGAACATAAACCAGAATATGACTCTGAGTAATCAACTGAAGAATGTGAAGATTCAGAATGTAGAGACTATCCAATCCTAATTCACAAGGGTCTCTCAGATCAAGGAACAATTAGAAGTTGTAGATGAAGAAGTGGAGAATGCATAGATTGTGATGACAACACTGAATGGACTTCCTAGGTCATGGGATTCTTTCATCTAAGGAATCTGTGCAAGAAAGAAGTTAGTCAAGTTCAGCAGTGTTAAATTTTCATATGCTTAACTAAGACATCAGTATATCATTTTATTTTTCATAATAAAAGCATATAAAACAGGATCACTGAAAGAAACAGCATCACAAGAACAACACAGATTTATCCTGGGAAAACCCTAAAGGGAAAACCCAGCAAAATCTTCCTCAATATAGATGCCCCAAAAAGGGAAAAAGGTAAAACCAACAAGGATATCAAAAACCTGATTCTCCTCCTTCTCCAGCAACTCCTCTCCTCCACAAGTGCGCTATTCCAAGTGTGTGTGTATGTCATAAGTGAGGAGCACTACACCTCTATTTATATTCATCCGTTCACTTAAAGTTTACTCAATTAACATGTCGGCTTAAGTTAACTCATGTAGGCTCAAGTTACACATGTAGGCTCAAGTAACCATACTGGGGTGCTGATGACCCACCTTTACAATTTGAGGGGACTACCTCATGACTCTTATTAGTTCTTTCGATTAGGAGCATCGGGGTAAAATGAAATACAAATGGTTCTCCCGGTTGGACCATCGGGGACCACAAAAGATACATAAAGAATATTCTTCGAAGTTACAATATTTCAACACTCCCCCTTAATGAGAAGGGTATTCTACATCAACAACAATAAGAGCAGAAATGGGGGACATCATCAACATCAGCAGGGTAACACGTCTATAAATCATTGGAAGCTTTTCAACATCATGTAGTCTTCATCTTCAATCTTCAATATTCATCATCAGCAACATCTTCAGTCTTTGATCAACAGCATCTTCAGCATTTTGATATTTCAATTAGCAACGACATCTTCAGCACTTGGATCTTTAGATCAGCAACATCTTTAGCACTTTGACTATTCGATCAGCAACAACATCTTCAACATTTTGAACTTTTGATCAAAAACATCTTCAGCATTTTGATTTTTCGATCAGCAACAACATCTTCAGCATTTTGTCCTTTTGATCAGCAACATCTTCAGCATTTTGACTTTTTGATCAACAACAACATCTTCAGCACCTTGACCTTTCGATCAGCAGCAACATCTTCAGTACTTTGACCTCTCGATCAGTAGCAACATCATCATCATCATATTCTAATCTGTCGATCATAATCATCATCACATAGAAACATCATCAACATACTCTGATCTTTCGATCAGAAACATCATCATCATAATCTGATCTTTCAATCAGAAACATCACAATCATAGTGCTTCATCATCATACTCTGATCTTTTAGATCAGTACGTCATCATCATCATACTCTGATCTTTTGATCAGTATGTCATCATCATCATTAGCAACAACCTGCAATCCACAACTCAAAGACAAAAAGTCTTTGAATCACTTTTGGACTTAAATTCCAGGGATGATACAATCCCACCACATTCTCGACAACCGAAGTTACCGGATTGATTACAGGAGAATCAGTCCCTATCACTTTAGGACTTGAGTCCAAGGATGATGCAATCCTACCACATTCTCGACAACCGAAGTTACCGGATTGATTACAGGAGAATCAGTCCCTATCACTTTAGGACTAAGTCCAAGGACGATGCAATCCTACCACATTCTCGAAAACCAAAGTCATCGGATACAATTACAGGATAATCACTCCCTATCACTTTAGGACTTGAGTCCAAGGATGATGCAATCCTACCACATTCTCGACGATCGAAGTCACCAGATACAATTACGGGATAATCACTCCCTATCACTTTAGGACTTGAGTCCAAGGATGATGCAATCCTACCACATTCTCGACGATCGAAGTCACCAGATACAATTACGGGATAATCACTCCCTATCACTTTAGGACTTGAGTCCAAGGATGATGCAATCCTACCACATCCTCGACGATCGAATTCACCGGATACAATTATGGGATAATCACTCCCTATCACTTTAGGACTTGAGTCCAAGGATGATGCAATCCTACCACATTCTCGACGACCGAAGTCACCGGATACAATTATGGGATAATCACTCCCTATCACTTTAGGACTATGTCCAAGGATGATGCAATCCTACCACATTCTCGAGGACTGAAGCCACCGGATCTATTATGGACAGATGTCCTAGGATGATACAATCCCTCTTCATTCTCGAAGACCCAGGTCTCCGGATCACTTTAGGGAAGGTGCCCCAGGATGATACAATCCCATCACGTTCTCGATGACCGAGGTCATCAGATCTATTATGGACAGATGTCCCAGGATGATACAATCCCTCTTCATTCTCAAGGATTGAGGTCTCCGGATCACTTTAGGGCAAATGCCCAGGGATGATACAATCCCACTGCAACATCACTACTCCCCCTTTTGAGGAAGGTCTTTTCAAACAACACCAAGCTTGTCTTGAAAGTGTTCGAACTATACTCGAGGAAGAGGATTCGTCGGTACATCATCATCCAAACCATCATCATCTACATCTTCAGTATCTGAATACTGATCTATCACCATCTGTATCTCCAGTATGTGAATACTGAAAGCATCATCATCTATATATTCAGTATAGAAATACGGAATCACCATCATCTGTATCTACAGTATGTAAATACTGAAATATCATCTATATCTTCAGTATGGGAATACTGAAATCATCATCATCTATATATTCAGTATAGAAATACTGAATCACCATCATCTGCATCTACAGTATCATCATTTGCATCTTATATTGAATGTAGAAATACCGAATTTCTACGTGTTACGTCAGAACACAGGGTCCTTTGTCATCACAACTATGGTTATCATATAGAATCATTGTAGTGTCCATCCTCAGGTCAAAGAGACCTAATATCAGCTTCTGAATCCATATGGATTCACAACTTAGTAGAGCAATCTGCTATGTATTCTGCTTCAACCGTGCTAAGAGAAACACTGGACTGTTTCCTGCTAAACCATGAACTCATAGCAGACCAAAAGCATATACCTGATGTGCTTTTCCTGTCTGAGATACTTCCAGCCCAATCTACAACTATGTAGCCATACAATCTATACTCATGGCTACCATCATAGTATAGACCAAATTCTATAGTCCCTTTTAGATATCTCATCACATGTTTTGCAGCTACTAGGTGAACCCGTCTTGGTTGAACAAGATATTGACTTAAGGTGTTCACAGTAAAACAAATGTCTGGTCTGGTATTTGTTAAGTACATCAATGACCCAATGATCTATCTGTAGTGAGTCACATCCACTAACTCTAATGAGTCATCAGCTAACATCTTTAGGTTGGAGTCCATGACTTTGCATTCCAACATATTGAATCTCTTCAATATCTCTACCACATACTTTCCCTGGTTGAGAAAGATTCCTTCTGAACTTTACCATACTTCCAGACCTAGGAAATAATGCATTAACCCAAGATCTTTCATCTCAAATTCTTCTGCTAGTTTCTTCTTGCTTTCCATGATCTGTTTCCCATTCCCTGTCAAGAATAAGTCATCCACATATAGTAATAGAATGATAGGTACATCTTCTACAACCTTGTAGGAAAGGTTAGGATCAACTTTGCTCTTGGCAAAGCCCATACTTATCAGGAAACTATCTATTCTTCCATACCAAGCTTTGGGAGCTTGCTTCAGGCCATAGAGTTCCTTCTTCAACTTGCATACTTGATTCCTTCTGTCTTCAACTTCAAATCCTCATGACTATTCGATGTAAAACTCTTCCTCAATCATACCATTAAGGAAGGTTTGTCTTTACTTCATCATGGAAGAAACTACCATGATAGTTTTGAAGGAAGTGTACCTTGCTTCCTGGAGTAAGTGTCTCTTCAGAATTAATTCCCTCTTTCCTGTAGCCACAACTCTTACCTTACTTCTATCAGCAACATATCTTATCTTGCAAATCCATTTGGAAGATACCACATTCTTGCTTTCTGGTTTGAGTACTATATCCCAAACATCATTATAGTATCATAACATCTTCTATGAGTTTGTCTTCTCAGGTCATCAACATATCCTAGTCTTTTGCATTCAACCTTGAAGGTTGGAACCTACTTTACTCTTGGTAAAGTCTCGATCCATCACAAATCTATCCATCATGTCATACCATGTCGAACTCAGATATAATTTTATGTAGTCACTCCCCCTGAAGTGGAGTATCATCTTCCCTCTTCATTCTGTACAGGTGGTTCTATGCTTGACATATACTGGTCAATAGAGTATGTCATGTCATAGTTTATTCTTTATGGGGAGAATCACGAACCTTGCTTTGTACACTTGTTCCAACATATTGTATACATCATTCCCCATGATCAACTATTACTCTTTGATCATAGCTTCTTTTATAGCATTCTTTTCTTCATCTTGAGTTATCTCTTGTACCCATGGTGGTCTTCATCCCTCAAGGTGGATCTACCATTCTCTAAATCTCTTTCTTCCATCATGGTGTCTCTGACCCTGGGAGCTTCAGATTCATGTTTATTGGAGTGAATCTTGAATTGTCATCACTTGTTCTTCGGAACAAGTCTCATCCTTCTTTTCTTGTAGGAGGTTGTTCATGACCTTTCCTACAATTCAAATGTACCAGTTTCATGGTTAGAGATATTTCATTAAACATATGTATAACGACAAATTCTTATGCATCATGCAACTATTTAGTTAATACAACATTCATCCATATCTCACATAAACTTTCTAGATGCCTTCCATCTCTACCATGACATTATTGAGATTGTGCACTAATCCAATATGTCAGCAAAGAGGTTTGATAAGTAGCAATGGAGAGTTGTATAGCACCATGAGCTAATTACCCATCACATGCATATTAGTAGTATACAGTCATTAATTCAAACAATCTATCATGCATAACACATCACTGAATATAACCAAATGTATAACAAAACAATATCATGAAATGACAATTGAATACTTATCTTTATTTGTTTCATGGGTATATTCCTTCTTGAGTCTTCAACTTTATCATCTTCTTCATTCATGATAGCATCATTTCTTATCCAAATGCTGAGGTGGATAAGAAGTTCTTCAAGAGTTGAGGTCTTCATATTCCTCATTCATTGAGGGATCTTCTTTGGAAGATGAGAGCCTGATCTTCAGAGACGAGATTCTTCTTCTTCCCAAAGTCTGCTGAAAGTAATCAATTCCTTCTGGAACACATTCCTTGAATGAATGAATTCCATGATCCTGGGAGGCCATTCAAGGTGACCATCACCACTTCTGCATTCTTCACTTCTTCTTCAGCTGGTTTCTTAAGGTCATATTTCGATCTATTTTCTTCCCTTCAAATAGATTGGTCAAGGAATCAAAACTCATCGATTTATTTAGGGAAGACACTTGTAGAACAAGTTGATTCGAGACTGAATCATCAATAATCTTCTGGGATTTGACCAAGTTCTTCTTGTGAAAGGCTTCTAGCCTCATCTCCCTCTGAAACTGGAACCTCTATGCTCATTAAGGTGTCCAATCCATTTTATTCAGAGAGATCATATACTTCTAGGCTTGGAAGTTGTCAACTTCACCAAGCTTATCATCAAGCTGATGTGATAGATCACTTTGAAAGGAGAACCTCAAATGAACATAGCAAAGGATTAGATCTTATCGATTTGAGGTGTCCGTTCTGGTTCTGGAGTTGGCTGATCTAAGGTTTGTCACAGAAACCCTATTTTTTAAAACTTGGAAAATTTCAGATATGATTGGATAGACATATATATCTCCTCAAATGGATCTGTCCAATGTACTCCATTTCTGAAAACAGTGGAGGGAAGCTCCCGGAACAGGAAGCCCTAATTTTCCAATTTCTTCTACAGAAATTCCTGTTACTGTTTCTGTGATATCTCCAACATTTCTACTCCTCTATGTCTAAAATTTTGTATGGAGATAACCTCGCATGTCCCTGATCCACCACCACATGTTTCATCAGAATTGGTTTCACCATTTGGTATTTATGATCCTTTTCCCAAGGTGACATGTTACAGGACTGTTCATAACAGCGAAGTTGTACGGCATTCCACGTGTCACTGGTTCATCTTCTCAGTCAGATATTTGGACCACTGAAATTAAAGTCTGTGCCCTTTCTATAAAATCTTCAGGAATTCCATTTGGACCTCTGTATCCCAAGATATTGCAATTCTCCCCAGGTGTCCTGTTTAGGGATGAATTCTGGAAGAGGCTGGAACCCTAACTTGGAGAGAATATATCTCCTAAAATACAGTGAATCTGAGGATGAATTTTGGATACAGTGTTCATTAGGATTGCTTCTTCGGTCCCTACAATGTTCAGCTCCTGATCCTTCACCAATATCGTAATATAGCGAATGTGCCAAAACATAGCAGTTTTAGTATTTAGGGTTTTTCTAGCTCGGGGTCAAACTAGGGTTTGACTTTCCCGGAGATTCACCCAACCAAAAATGTTGATCCAAGTCTCTAAAATTCGATTTTGATGAGGAGAAAAATCCTATGCTAGTCTCACTCAAAAATTTCTCTTCTGTAGAAATCCCTAATTTCCACATCGAAAATTGAAAATGCTCGGAATCGAATTCCGCTTCGACAGAACGATGCACCCTTCAAAGGAGAGTCAGCCTAGCCTTCCTTTGCTGATTGATTGTGGAGAGAGAACCAAAAAATAAGAAGCCCTAGATTCTGTAACTTGTGAAAGCTGCCCTATTCAGGTTAGCTCTGATACCATGTTAAATTT
>LPNX010633791.1:37626-55126 GCA_001517045.1 Pseudotsuga menziesii
ATTGGGGTACAATGAAATACAAATGGTTCTCCCGGTTGGACCATCAGGGACCACAAAAGATACATAAAGAATATTCTTCGAAGTTACAATATTTCAACAAGCAGACTATGGGAAGAATGCTCTCAAGAAGAAGCTTGGATAGCAGCCTAAGAAGAGAAGATGGGAAGTGAAGATCAAGCCCTCATAGTTCACTCCAAGAGGGGAAGAAGAAATCCTCATTACTCCAAAGGTAATAACTCTCATTCTAAGGATAACAATAGAAATGACCTATCTAGATTGAGATGTTATACATGTGATGAAAAAGGACACTTTGCAAAAGACTATCCTAAGAACAAGAACCACTCTCATAAGAAGAAGGGGAACAAAAGAAGACATCATGCTCATGCTGCAAAGGATGATGAACCATCCAAGAAGAGATCCAGATATGAAAGTGAATATTCTTCAAGTGAGGATGAATATGTTTTGATTTTCATTCTCACAGGTAACATTACTCATGGAAGTGATTATTGGCTTATAGACAGTGGGGCTTCCAAACATATGACTAGATTCAAGGAATCCTTTGTAAGACTATCAGAACATGAATCACCTCACAAGGTGAAACTAGGATATGACTACCAATATCCAATAAAAGGTAGTGGGGAATCTTCATATAAACTAGACTCTGGTAGGTCTCTAATAATGAAGGAAGTATTGTTTGTACCAGGACTCAAGAAGAACCTTCTCTCCATATCAGCATTGGATGCAAAAGGAATGAGGGTTGCATTCATAGATGGTCAAGTCATTATGTGGCCTAGAGGAAATACTATCAATGATGTGGTAGTGATTGGAGAAAAAGAAGGAGGATTGTACAAATTGAAGCGCCATCTAGAACAAGCATTGGTCCATGACTCAGTAGAGCCAAATGAACTTTGGCATAGAAGGATTGCACATGTGCATTACAGAGCACTACCTATTGCAAGAAAAGATATTGAAGGTCTTCCAAAAATCCAAGCAAAACATGATGCGGTTTGCAAAGGATGTGCGAAGGGAAATAACACAAATAAGACATTTCCAAGTAGCAAAAGCAAAGCAAAAGGAATTTTGGAAATCATCCACTCCGATGTATGCGGTCCTATGTCATCAAGCTCACTAAGTGGGTATGCATATTATGTTTCTTTTATTGATGATTTTTCTAGGAAGACATGGGTTTACTTCATGAAGAACAAAGACGAAGTATTCAACAAATTCAAGGAATTCAAAGCCTTGATCGAGAACCATACTCAAAATAATATCAAGACTTTTCGATCAGACAATGGCAGAGAATTCACTTCAAATGAATTCAATAGGCTATGCAAAGACTTAGGGATTAAGAGGGATTTGTCCACTCCTTATAATCCACAACAGAATGGGGTTGCAGAAAGGAAGAACAGAACTATCATGGAAGCTGCAAGAGCAATGCTTCATGATCAAGATCTTCCCATGCATATTTGGGCAGAAGCTTCGAGAATAACAGTGTATGTACAGAACCGTACTCCACATAGAGTACTCGAGAACAAGACTCTTGAAGAAGTCTTCTCCGACAAGAAACCAAAATTCATCCATCTCATAATATTCGGTTGTCATGTGTACATGCACATCCCAAAGGAGAAAAGGACAAAGTTAGATCCTTCAGGAAAGAAGGGTATATTCGTCGGATACTCTAAAAGCTCGAAGGCTTACATAATCTATTTCCCAGTATACAAGAAGATTGACATCAGCAGGGATGTGACATTTGATGAAGACACAGCTTACAACAAATCCAGAAAGAGACCTGCTAAAGAACCTAAAGAAGTAGAAGCAGAAGCACCCAGAATTCATGATACAACCATGAATGAAGAAGCTCAAGAAGAAGATTGAGAATTTGAAGAACCACAAAGACCTGTAGATCCACATCTGGATAAGAATCCTCATAAGAGGAAACCTGCTTGGGTACGAGAACTTATCCAAGGTGTGGAAATATATGGGGCTCCAGAAGAGAATCACAGAGAAGGAAAGAGGACCAAATCCTGCTCCAGGTATGTAGCTTTACTATGTGACTTCATTGATAAAGAACCTTCTAGTTATGAAGAAGCGGCAGAATGAAAATAATGGAAGGATGCTATGATCAAATAATATCAATCGATCATGAAGAATGATGTGTGGGATGTTGTCCCAAGACTAGAAGGGAAGTCAGTTGTAACTTCCAAATGGATCTACAAGATCAAGCATGCTGCAGACGGTAGCATTGAAAAGTATAAGGCAAGATTTGTGGCTCGGGATTTCTCTCAGAAAGAAGGAATAGATTATGAAGAAACATTTTCTCCTGTAGCTAGATACACTTCCATCATATCAGTACTTTCTCTGGCTGCAGTGATGAAATGGAAGATACACCAGATGGATGTCAAGACTGCTTTCTTGAATGGTGTAGTGGAAGAGGAAGTGTATGTAGAACAACCACTCGGTTTTGGGACACATGACATAGAGTCTCATGTATGTAGATTGAAGAAATCCCTGTACAGTTTGAAACAAGCACCCAGGACCTGGTACGGCAAAATTGACAATTTTCTATCCAGTTTGGGCTTTACCAAGAGTAAGGCAGATTCCAACCTTTACTACAAGGTTGAATATGGCAACCGAGTGATGCTTCTACTATATGTAGATGATCTATTTGTGACAGGTACAGATGGGTTGATTATTGATACGAAGAGAAAACTTGCTACTAAGTTCGAAATGAAGGATTTGGGGATGATGCATTACTTTCTAGGTATAGAAGTGTGGCAGAGTACAAATGGAATATTCTCGGGACAAGGGAAGTATGCAATAGATATCCTAAAGAGGTTTGGAATGATGGACTACAAGACTATGGCCACACCTATGGAATCGAACCTAAAGCTATTGAGTGATGCTTCATCAGATCCGGTTGATGCTATGATGTATTGTCAGATGATTGGGTCATTGATGTACTTGATGAACACGAGCCCAGACATTTGCTTTGCTGTGAACACCTTGAGCCAGTTCTTGAGATATCCAAGAAATGTTCACTTGATTGTTGCAAAGCATATTCTAAGGTACCTAAAGGGTACAGTTGATTATGGGCACAAGTCTAATGTGAATCAAAAGATTAACCTGGAGGTTTATGTTGATTCATATTGGGCAGGAAGTGCCATCGATAGGAGGAGCACTTTAGGATGTTGCTTTAGTATGGGATCAGGTGTGATCTCTTGGTTTAGCAGGAAGCAATTCTGTGTGGCACTGAGTACAGCTGAAGCAGAGTATGTCGCAGCTTGTTCAGCTAGTTGTGAGGCAGTATGGCTATGAAAGTTACTGTCTGATTTATTTGATCTCCAGTTGGATGCTACTTGTATACATTGTGACAACCAGAGTTGCATGAAGTTGTCAGAGAATCCAGTGTTCCATGACAAGTTGAAGCATATCGAGATCAAGTATCACTATATCAGGGATATGGTGCAGAAGGGAGCAGTGAAGCTCTAGTATGTTCCAATAGAGGAACATATAGCTGATGTATTGACAAAGCCATTGGCTAGAGTGAAGTTCGAGTACTTCAGGGAGAAGCTTGGTGTTCTCCAGATAGAGGTTTCCTCCAAGGGAAAGTGATGAGTTCCATAGCCATTCTGACATGGTGAGAGGATCAGTTCCTTCCATGACAGATATAAGTGCTAAGATCCATATCCATTCTAACGATCAGTTCATATGTAAGGGCTGAGCCATTCTGTCATGGTGAGAGGATTGTTTCCTTCCATGACAGATATAAGTGTTGAGATCCATAGCCATTCTGACAAGCAGGTCATATGTAAGGTCTGAGCCATTCTGTCATGGTGAGAGGATTGGTTCCTTCCATGAAAGATATGAGTGCTAAGCCATTCTGATATGACTATAGGATTGGTTCCTACATGATCAGATATAAGGGCTATTGCCATTCTTGGAATGGAGTTTCCTGGTGAGGTACCAGGAAAACTCAGTCTAGGACTGAGGGCCATTCTGATATGACCGTGAGATGTTCTCTCACATGATCAGATATGAGTGCATGTCCATTCTGATGTGATAGAGGGATGTGTTCCCACTTGATCAGATGTAAGGGATGAAGCCATTCTCTCATGGCTAAAGGATTAGGTTCCTCCCATGTCAGATATGAGTGCTGGCCATTCTGACTTAGTGTCAGATATAAGGACTACCACTATTCTTTGAATGGAGCTACCTGGTGAGGTACCAGGGATCCTCATTCTAGGACTGAGATCCATTCTGATGTGACTAAGGGATGTGTTCCCACATGATCAGATGTAAGTGCAGTAGCCTTTCCATAGATGATAATAGTTTGGGTTCCTATCATGCTGGTGGTTGTAAGTGTTGATCCTTTTCACAGATGATAGTAGTTTGAGTTCCTATCATGCTGGTGATTGTAAGTGCTGTGCCTTTTCACATATGGTAGTAGTTTGAGTTCCTACCATGATGGTGATTGTAAGTGCTGAGCCTTTCCACAGATGGTAGTAGTTTTCGTTCCTACAATGCTGGTGGATGTGAGTGCTGTGCCTTTCCACAGATGATAGTAGTTTGGGTTCCTATCATGCTGGTGGTTGTAAGTGCTTGGCCATTTCACATATGATAGTAGTTTGAGTTCCTATCATGCTGGTGAATGTGAGTGTTGGGCCTTTCTGATATGATTATAGGATTGGTTCCTACATGATCAGATGTGAGTGTTGGGCGTGCCTTTGTGATGAGTATGTAAGATGTAAGTGTTGGGTGGCCCATTCTAACTTTGTGTCATATATAAGCGTTGAAGAAGACCTACAAGGAGGCTAGGCCTACAACTAGCATGAAAAAGGGTTGGCTCTGTAGAACTTCCTGTGACGAGAAGAATCATGAGATAGCACCCATGATGATGATTGCCAGTGATGATCCAGATCGAGTGATGATCGATATCTAGTGATGATGATCTAGCAGTAATGATCTATATCAAGTGATGATCCAAATCCAGTGATGATGACCTGTGATGATCGAGATTGAGTGATGATCCAGATCCAATGATGATGACCAGTGATGATCCAGATCCAGTGATGATGTCCTGTGATGATCCAGATTCGAAGAATGAAGATGACTTGAAGACTCAGAAGACTTGAGATGCAGATGACAAGATGATCCAGTCGATACAGAGAAGAAGACCAATGTTGAAAATTGTGTTGAAAGAATACCTTCCTAGTTAAGAGGGAGTGTTGATGTATTTGTGACTTCGGAATGTATTCATCTATGTATCTTATGTATTGTAACCCAATGTTTATTCCGGGATGTATCTATAATGTAATTGAGTCATATTTTCATGCCCCGATGTTTCGATCAGGGGGATCAATTATGTAAACAAGTCATGTCAAGTCATAGTGGGTAACCCTCCAATTGTCTAAGGGTTAATGTCCCCGCAGTTTTGCGGCACTAGGGTTATTAGAATCTCCTAGTAGAGGTCAGCCCTGGTAGGGTTTTAGTCATTTTAGGATTAGTATAAATAGAGAACTGGAGTCTCTATTTATCACACAACTCATCCACACTCAAGTGTAGCACATAGTTGAGAAAGGAGAAGACACTGGGGCTAGACAAGAAGAAGATTACTGCTATCGGGAGATCACTTACTGTTTTGGTTCTTTTACTATCTTGGTGCTGATTCTATCTCTGAGGAAGTTGCGGGGTTTTCTCCTTTATGGTTTCCCTGAGGAAAAACACTGTCTTCATTGTCTCTTGTGTTTGATTCCTGTACTTGTTATTCTCTCAGTTAAATATCCTAATAATGATAGCTTAAAAGTTGAAAAACTAACAGTAGCTTGCATTTTTTCAACTCTCGTTCTCTTCTCAGTCTAGAATGCCTCCATCCATTTATGCTCTCACTCAAACCTCCTCCATCCATGGCTGTGGCTGATGCCGGTAATGCATTGGTCGAATCCCAAAATGGATTCCAGGCAAATAGCCTCATCCACATCGTGCTTTCATGAGATATCAACCGAATAGTTGACAGATTCATCTAACCGACTGTAATGAATGGGGAATACTTCAATCGATGAGCCACTTTAATTGGCAAGAAGGTACTCTAAAATTCTTTCATTAATTTCAATTGACAAACTCGAACGAATGGAGAAGAGTCAAATTACAGCGGCCAACATCCAGAATATATTCTTTGATCAACAGTGAAAGCTTCCATTTCATGAATAGATTCTTCACCTATCTATCACTTCAAGGTGGAGTAGCAACTTTATCTCCCAAGCAAATTGTCAACTGTCACAGCCACGATTTGGATGAGAATTGCATGGATGCAAATTAGTGAGTTCTAGTAGCATTCTTTCTCATCAAAAGTATACAGAAGATTATCAAATAATTTTCATTCACTCATAAGAAGCGCATGAGAATTAGTTAATGTTTACTTGCATCACGCTTTCTTTCAGGTTTGATCACCTCGATCTTAAAAGCTCCCAATTTCCTCAATATTTCACACAATGGAGCATACTCTTTCATCTCTAAATATTGTTTTCTCTTTGCAGGTTTTCTTCATATCTTCATGATCTCCTTCAAGTTCGAGCCACTACTCTGTTGCTACTATTGTCACCCAGCCAAAAGATGATGACAATGGCACCGGATGTTGAAAGATAGGCTTTCACATCATTCAAGCATATATTAAGCTCATACACATCCATCAGAAACAATTATTGGGAAGGGACGTCCAATCCACCTTTCTATTCATCTTTGATGCTTACTTATACATTATGAGAGAGGTTGGAGCGGTTGTACCTGCTCCAACTACTCATTTGTTAATATATCTTTAAACTATATAATTATATAATTATGATGGCATTTAAGAGGTAGTGCCCCCTCTACATCCATTCACAAACTTCATATGTATGCTTGTTCCCATTGGACTTTGTCCTTTCAACGTTGTTAATCTTGAGACGAACTGTTATGCATATGCAGCAAATATAACACTACAATTTATGATAATATATGTCTGTACATGGCCTGGAGGTTCTCCTTTAATAGACTATCTCCTTGAAAGAACATATCTTCGCATTCATCTACATTTACTTCGAATAGAAGTGATACGGAGTTTTTATGTTGGTCACTTCCCTCAAAAAGCATCTTTGACATGAGTTCCTTTTTCAAGGAATCTTGGTTAATCTCTTCTTCCAAATTTCTAGGTCACTTCTCCACTCTACATTGGCCCGATTATTCACTTTCTTGGCCACTCCTCTCTCCTTAATCTACACTCATTGTTGTTGTAACCCTTAGTTTTGATGGTTGTAAGTGGTTTTTAGTTTTCCCATGAATGTTGTTGTGATGTTGTAGATGATTATCCATTTTACCTAATATGTTTTATGATCTTTTCCATCATTGCTAGGGTGCACATACCTGTTGTTTATGGCTTCTTAAGCTTGAAAGCTCAAGGGCCTAAAAGTTCCCATATCTCATGTAGGACCCTTTAAGAGTCATAATAACAACTATTGTTAGAGGATGTTATTTTCCAAATGATACACCAAAATCATACTTATCGGTTAGTATTTGTGCAGGGATGTTTTCACTCTCCCATAGTTTATCATACTAATGGGATTGTGACTATCAAGTCAATGCCTTATTTGCATAGTGGCAATCCTACAACACTACACTGGAATGTCTTATGACTAACTCATGAATCTTCCCATGGTTATTAAATATCCATCTATAAACTACTATTGTGGTTTCATCATTGCTCCCATTCAAGAACAAAAAAGTAGACATGACTTCTCTCCCTACATTAAGTCCACGTGCACATAATGACTAGCTTTGGTAATTCCTAACATTTCACTCTTCCTTTTGACAACAAAAGTGAAACATGAAACAATATCCTTACTTTCAAAATCTTGCACAACTGATGGCTTTGATCAAATTATATAAGTACTTTGTTGCCAAAGTAAATATTTTGAGACCTACAAATGAAGGGGAGAGAGATTAATGGTTGGAGAACTCCAATGGAGGATGAATTAATGCCCTGTTCTTCCTACCCAAAGGTCATTTTATAATGAATATTATCCCCAACTTATCATTGATTTTTAGTCTTCTATTTTTCACCCATACTGCTAAAAGCAACACAATTTTATGCCGATCTAGTATGTATCTTCATGTCACAAGTTCTGCCTTGTAGATGAATATGGAACCCTAGAAGGTAGTGTTGATTTGGAAATATTATTTTACAATGTTCCATTCCATATTTAAGACAATATTGGAGAGTAATTTATGGTATAACATTAACATATTAATATTCAACCCTAAGGAAATGCTAACTTGAACAAAGTTGCGAGATTTCAAGTAGGTACCACCAAAATAATGGAAGAAATCAGACCAGCTGCTACAGGCATTCTTGGAGGCATATTCCCCAATGGTAACCTATAGTAGTCATATATATATAATCCGTGGTGGTGAAGATCCGACATTTCCATATCTGCTACTTGGTACATTCAGGAATGAAAACAATGTTTTAAATACATTTATATCAGTCTATAATATTTGCTGATTTATTCCTTTTAGCTTGTCATTATGATTCTTGTTTTCCCCTATTAATTTTCAACCCTAAGGAAACCCTAAGGAAATCCCATAGGAGAAATAACCAACAAAGACTATTCCACACAAATCGAAAGGCTCTTAAATTAACTGTATCATGCCTTCCTCAATGATTTGATGAATCCTTTGAAATTGTCTTGTAAATATAGTGAGACAAGGATCAAAACACTTACCTAAAGAGATTGTTTCATTTTCTCTTTATCATTAATTTCTATGATATTTGTTTCAAGTGATGCTAATGTTGTTCATCCTGTGTTATTCTCTTGTCAATTTCCTAATGGGGTCGCATTAAATGGCTTGCATTCTACTTTGATCAATATGACAAAGTATTTTGCTCCAACCAACCATATTAAACTTGAATGGATTTTGGACGTTTCATCTCTTTCCACTTGGAGAAAATTAGCAAATGGTTTGGTTGAAATTAAACCTTTTTAATCTTCAACACTCTCTACCAACAAAACAGTCTATTAGATGTACTAGGAGCTTCAATCAAATCAAGAGAAATATCCTACAAACATATGAAGAACCATTTGATTTTGGATGCCAAGGGGATGGAAAAAGGGAAAGGAAACATCAAAGATCACTCACACCAATAACACTACAAGTCTACAACAACCCAAAAGATTCAATCCAACAAGTCGTTGTCTTTTGTTGCGATAACTTTGAATAGGCCCATAGGTGTCTCCAAACACCAAAGAAGCTCTAGACATTGCACAATTAATTTGCACATGTTCATTATGGGCCATCAGCCTCAATGTTTTTCGCTATTCTAGTCGTGTTGAATGATAGCATTGTCTTATATAATATGGTTTCTATCACTACTCTCACTAAAGGAAGGTAACATTGTGGATTTGACCTATCTAAGGTATATTGTTGAAGGACTGACTTGATTAGGGTAGCCTCCAATTTCTTCTCATCACCTTACATGTAGGTTCATCAATATATGCAGCTCCAATTTTCCTAAATGTGCATAGTAGTTCCTTTTTAATGCCTAGGTTTCCTTCTCCACGCTTGCAACAAACCCAGGATTGATGTTATTTATGTTGAGATTGCACCCAAAAATAATTTTTTTGTCATTTGTTGAGAATTAGTTTGAGGCAGTGACTTAGGGAAGAGGGTGGATGGTTTGTATAGACACACCTAAAATGATTAATCATTGACCTGGATTAAAAGTGATCAGGGTGAAGTTTTACTTCTGTCTTATCATTTTTATCACTTCCTAGAATTATCATTAACCTGCTATTATCCATTTAAAAGTGTGCAAAATTATCTCCGAAAAGGTCCACAGAATTATGTATATTAGGCTTCAAAAATATGTTATGACTTCTATTGAATTCTTCAAGTCTAAATTATATTGATGAAAACTTAAAGGATTCTGCTGAGAAAGTACAGTACTTTACAAAAAATTATAAAATCCAAGAAGCAAATGATAGAGCAACCAAGCATCCACTCTACAAGATCTCCAAGAACTAACAACATTAAAGTGATGGATTTATGCAGACTGCTGCAGACATTATATCTCTACTCATTCGATTTCCTACAAAGTGTTGTAGCTTTCTTAGTGCTCCTCTCTATTTATCATTTAGGTTCAACTTAATGGTGAAATCAACAAGTCCAAAAAAATCTTCTAGTACATCTCCTTTATAGTAATATACAAATAATGATGTTATTTCTTGGAGATCCTATAGAGTGGATGTTTTAACCTCTTCATTGATACTCTGTAGTGCATAACCCGGTACTTCAGAGAAGATTCTAATGGTTTTCTTGGACATATTGGGGTATCCTAATGGTTTTCTGCTAAGAAAGTACAGTACTTTACCAAAAATTATAAAATCCAAGAAGCAACTGATAGAGCAACCAAGAATCCACTCTATAGGATCTTCAAGAACTAACATAATTCAAGTGATGGATGTATGTAGACTACTATAGACATTATATCTGTACTCATTTTATTTCCTACAAAGTGTTGTAGCTTTCTTAGTGCTCCTCTCTATTTATCATTTAGGTTTAACTTAACGGTGAAATCAACAAGTCTAGGAAAATCTTCTAGTACATCTCCTTTATTGTAATGGAAAAATAACAATGTTAGTTCTTGGAGATCCTGTACTAGAGTGGATGTTTTAACCTCTTAAGTGCTAATTTGTAGTGCAAAACCCAACACTTCAAAGAAGATTCTAATGGTTTTCTTGGACATCTTGGGGTATCCTAATCAATTTCATAATGATAGTTGGGAGGAATGCATTCCAAAATTCCATGGGCAATAAGATTCTGCTAGGTTTAATGTTGAATTACATATTGAATTTCTTCCAAGGTTGAATGTGGCTCTGAGGATATTAAGATGAATATGTTCAATATATATCTTAACTTGCAAAAATGTGACATAAGAAATTGGTATATATGGATTCCTAGTAAGGGTTGTATACTCAATTGTAAATGTTTTAACCTCTTCAGTGCTACTCTGTAGTGCATAACCTAGCACTTCAGAGAAAATTCTCTCCACTGTATCTTGAACATGCCCCCTGTACATTAATTTTGGATGCCTCTCAGTTGCAGTAATGACACTAATCAACCGATTGAAGAAGGCTTGAAAAGAGTTCAAATCTAAAATATTAGGCCATACCAACCTCAAAAGATTGAAGAGCTCTTTAAAATTGTTCTAAAAAAGGGTGCATGAAATAACACCCGTCTCCTCGTATGTATTTGGGAAAGATCATGGAATATGTTGGTTTCCTTATTGCGTGGGAAATTCCCTTCATCTAAAACCAGTAGTCCTGGTCCCTAAAGTAGAATTTGTTGGCAAGATTCACCCAATGGTTCAAATTAAACACTTCATATCCTAAGGGTTTATTAAACATGATAAGATGAAAGACACAAGGGAATTGATTCAACATATATACTTACAAATTTGGAAGATGAAAATGGTGGATGGACCACCACTCCTTAATGATGTCATTCTTTAAATAGAAAATATGATGGCTAGTAAACCCTAACCATTTTAACTGTCTTTCAAATCTTTGTGTTTGAGGGGCCTAAGTAGTTTTTTCTAAAAAACATCTCAACCACCCCTCAATGTAATATTGCATCAATACTACAATTATATCTTGTCAAACCCTTATTTTGAATAACCATTCTTCAATTTTTTAGAGATCCTAGTGTTGCTTCCATGAGCTAGTCACTTGATCTTCATTATCATTCACATATATTAGTACTAGCCAATTTTTCATTTTTCTTTTGAAAACAATGGTGAGGTTATAAAATTGATGCCTCCACAAGGTTCTAAGCTTACAAATCTTCCTCTATTTTCTCTCTTTTTAGAAGCATTGAATCTCTTATGGAAGGCGGGGCCCCAAGTTTCTTTTTACCTCAGTGGCTTTTAGGAAAGTTGTGTTCTTTCTCTCCTAGAGAATACCGCAAATGGTGATCATTTATCAAAGGATGTCTATATTCCCTATCCATCCAACCTCTATTTTATTTTATTTGTTTTGAGAGGGGAGCACATACTTTTTTCTTCTCACCACAATGATGCCTAATACTTGGGACAAAAAGGTACTAATTGTGCCCTATACCTAAAAAAATGACATAAGAGTTATTTAAAACTAATAAGGATTATATTCATTAATTAATATAGGTAGTAGGAGTCTGCGAGAACAATTCAGTGATAGTTGTGTCCTTTCCAACGTTTAATATTCTTAATCTTCTAGCTGTTGCTTTTCTGTGTTTTTCTTATATTTTAACAGCCAAACAAAATAACCTCTAGCAAATATATGTTATCGCTAAAATTTGGAAATTATTGGGTTAGGTTCAAGTTGATTTCTAATAAAATGTTTTTATAACAAAAAACCTGAAAGAAGGAATACATACATTTGGCAGACTTTTGGAAAATCCCTGTTGTCGATACAATTTGGAAAATACTAGGTTAGGTTTGAGTTTCTTTCTAACCTAGGGATTTTATAATGATATTTAATTATATTCGAAGTTTTCTGTAAAATCCCTGGTGGTTAGGGTACGTGTGCCTTATCCTCTATTTCACACTTGGGTACATCTAATATACACCCAAGGGTAGGATTTCACACCCCCAAACTCTGTTTACCCCTATTACCTTTGTTTTTGTAGGTGTTGAATGAGGGTAACCTACTCTAATATCCTCTTCCTTTCCTCTATTGGCCTCTAATAGCATTTGACTTTCCTTTATTGTCCTTTCCTCTATGAGGATGACAATGAATTTCCTTTATTTTCCAAGTAGCCCATAATATATCTCAGTCATCACTAGAATAGCAATCTCACTCAGCTATAATAACAATGCAATATAACAACTAATAAACCTGAGCAAACAAGTTATTTGGAGTAGGACATGAAAGAAAGTAAAGGGAAGAACAGGGATGTAGGGAAGGCGTTAGAGAAATATGGAAAAAATAGTAAAGGGACAAGAAGGGCGAGACAACATGCACGAGTGATACTACCATGATCCTGGACCGTGAGGGAAATCTTTTCATTCTAGTATCACTAAGCTAAAATCAAACTCATTCAATGAACTACTCTAATAGATCGAATTAGTAATGAATCCCTGGATATTTGCAAAATATTTTTAAAATTTTTATAATCAAAATGAAGTAGGGAATTGTTCTTGTTGTTGTCTGATTATGCAGTCCCTTGGGCATAAATATCCATAGAATCAAGTCTAAAATATATTTGAAGGAACTCTGTGCATCAAAAAAGGAAAAGCGATCCATTTTGAAGTGATTTTGGGCATGTACAGTGGTGGAAAGCAACATATTTCACAAATACAGGCATGTAAATACTGATGAAGAGGGTTATTTATAAGGTATGGACCCAACTAGGGATTTTCCAAACATATCTCAGACCCAAACTTAGCCCTAAAATGGCATTCTGGACCAACCCAAAACCATCAAGCAACAACCCTTTCTCAATTTTGGGTGCATAAGAAGCAATTAAGGGTTGATTATGAAAGCTGAAAATAATTTTTTTCCCACCAGGACTGCAGTCCTATGAATTCCTTCCATAGTAACAACCCTAAGCCATGAAATCCATGCTTCATTTTCTAGATTCTAAGAATGAATAACCTTCAAACATCTGGGGTACCTTCATATTCTTCATCGTCGGAGGGTCGAAGGATGGACACAAACGCGCAACAATCTCCCTCTGGACACAAACGCGCAGCAAATTCCATAGGGGAGAGAGTTCTAAATGATGTAATGGCAATTTCCACAGGCACGAGAATTCTAAAGGTTGTAATGGAAATTTCCGCAAGCGCCAAAGTTCTAAAAGCTCTAATGGAAACTTCTAGATTGTTGGGCATTAAACTACATAAACCACCAACCTCCAATGTGGTCATCATTGAGTTTTCTTTTCCTAATTAAGACCGGATTAACTCAGTCCTTCATATTATTGATTATATGTAATTATTGCATATGATATTTTTCCAACATCATTTCATTTCCTAATAAGTTGTGGCAAATCATTTGTGAGAGATCTAAAGCATTAGACTCATTAACCATTAAAGTGTAAAGTGCAAAGAAACATGATATTAAAAGGGAAGTACATAGGCAGTAAAACTTGCAAAATACACATGGGGTAGGTGAGAATTCACAACTCTAATTCTGATGGTGTTGCTTTAGTACCAAAACATGGAGCCCTACTACCAAAACACGGAGCCGATGAGAAATTATGTTGTATATTCTTGTAGCTTCCCATGAAGCAACACAAGCTATTGATGTGGTGCAATACATGAAGAAAGATTTTGGATTTTACTATATGTTCCCATGGTACCGTGGGATTAATACATAGTATCCATCAACGAATCAATTACTAAAGGATGATGCAGCAACACAAGCGAAGTTGGAATCAATTTATGATCCTAATGGTGCAATGACTACTATTTTCACCAGTGTACCTAATTTATGATCCTAATGGTGATCTCAAAATTCCTGCAGTCAAAGCCTTTATCCAATAAATGAGGTCAAGTTTAGGGACAAAAATTATGTCTGCATGCAAGGAAAATATGTTCGTAGCAAGAGTTATAATGCCCAGATTATGTATACATACCCATCCAAAGATATTTAAAAATACTACTCTTCACATGATTCAAGTATTCGATAAGACTTTGTAGTTGAATTGGCTCTGTAGCAGACATCATTCAAAAGCAACCAAGCTTGGTATATTCAAAGTCTTCATAAATAGACCTCCAAACAAATATCAGCAGTATGATAGGGGGAGTACATATTTCACCAAATCAAGAAGTCTACATGTCAGGGGAGCACACATTTGGATGTGGCCCTAAGGATATCAAGATGAATATGTTCAATATATATCTTAACTTGCAAAAATGTGAGATAAGAAATTGGTATATATGGATTCCTAGTAAGGGTGTATACTCAATTGTAAATATTCTCAAGTTGTTATACAAGATATGGGATCTTATTCTTGATGAGGAATCTGTTGAGGATCCAGTTTAACCTCCACAAAATCAAGCCCTTGAAAAAATCCATAAAGATTCCTTTGAAGAAGGACCTATTTATGAAAGAACCCATTCTCCTATTATATTACCTTATCCCAGGAATTAGAATTAGATGGTCCATATTGTTGAGATTCTGATGAGGAATATTTTGTAGGAAAACCCTTGTTTGATGATGAGATGGAAAATGCATGCATTTATCCATTTCATGAAGAGTTGGATGTTATATTTGAAATCAATAATCATAGTTTTGGGGACACCATATATGATTCATATAGCGAAGCATTTAATGAGGAACCTAAATATTTGGAACCTATAGAGCAACCAATCATCCACTCTACATGATCTCCAAGAACTAACATCATTATATCTCTACTCATTCGATTTCCTACAAAGTGTTGTAGCCTGCTTAGTGCTCCTCTCTGCTTATCATTTAGGTTCAACTTAATGGTGAAATCAACAAGTCCATGCAAATATTCTAGTACATGTCCTTTATAGTAATGGACAAATAATGATGTTAGTTCTATGGAGATCCTGTAGAGTGGATGTTTTAAGCTCTTCAGTGCTACTCTTTAGAGCATAACCCAGCAGTTCAGAGAAGATTCTAATAGTTTTCTTGGACATCTTGGGGTGTCCTAATCAATTTCATAATGATAGTTATAAGGAATGCATTCCGAAATTCCATGGGAAATAGGATTCTCCTAGGTTTCATGTTGAATTACATATTGAATCTCTTCCAAGGTTGAATGTGGCCCTGAGGATATTAAGATGAATATGTTCAATATATATCTTAACTTGCAAAAATGTGACATAATAAATTGGTATATATGGATTCCTAGTAAGGGTGTAAACATCATTATATCTCTACTCATTCGATTTCCTACAAAGTGTTGTAGCTTGCATAGTGCTGATGTCTGTTTATCATTTAGGGTCAACTTACGGTGAAATCAACAAGTCGAGGAAAATATTCTAGTACATCTCCTTTATAGTAATGGACAAATAATGATGTTAGTTCTCTGGAGATCCTATAGAGTGGATGTAAATGTTGGCTCAAACTCATACACGGGTTTGCATTAGTGTCCAACAAAGGTGGTCTATTATAGTCCAGGCATTGGCATATTCAATGCTTGGAGAGGGGAAGGTCTAACCCAAAGAATCACATGACACTAAATTCTATATGAATTTAATGCAACATGGACATTATTACCAATGTTTGCTCCACCATACAGGGTTCCTTTTTTTACTTATGCAAGTCCCCATTCATTCAAGTGCAACTCATTCCCATACCACCATGAACAAACAAACCCTTATAATTATTAGTACCTTCTACTATAGAATGTGACATGACTATACTAAATAAAAAATCATTTATTAACATAGTTTTGGAATAAAAAAAAACACATCGTTTGCATATAAAAGGAACAAACCAAATATTTGGAATGGGGGTCTCATTCCATTAATATTCGTCATAATCCAATACATCCTCATAACATAAACATAACAAGTCTAGTACAGATCATATTACAAGAATGACTATCCACTATTATCCCAAAATACTTACAATTAAAGTGCAATTAAAGCAACTGCAACACCCTTCTACTATTTAACCATATTATACTAGCTACCAACTATAACAACATCATTAATAACAATACCAACAACCCTTTTCCAGGCCTAAACCTTTATAAAATATATCCTCTCTTAAGGGTGGGGAGTTCCAATCAAAACCCTATATATACAATGTCTTTCTTCATTGTTTGGCTTGATGGACTGCATGTTATCTCCTCTCCTTCTCTCACCAAATGTCTTCCATCTCCCACCACCTCATCCAAACAAATGTTATTTTAAAAATTAAAAATTAAGGACCTAATAAGACCAAACAAAACTTGTTGTCTTTCCCTCATGTTGGTAATCCATGTGTTTCCCCTATCTAGTGCACAACCCCCCTGTTGTATATGCTATCCATTCGATTTGATGTATATCTCGGATATATATAGACATGGATGTTCTAAATGACACGAAGAAAAATCCAATCATCGATAAACCGAGTTAGATCAATTTTTGGAAATCGAGTGGTTAATCAAGTTCATTCCAACATTGACAAACCCTTTATAATCATATAGGGGTGGGGGATTCATCTCATGCAAGTTAGGTTTCTAATTTTTGTAACAAAATATTTCCGTGCAATAAAGAGTGGGAACTATTTATGAAGGTAAGCCACTACTCTATTCGGGTCAAGTATTCACATAGAACTACTCCCTACTCCCTTGTAGCTCCGATGATGGGTGGGCTATGGTGATCCAAGAGATAATGTTGCCCCTAGCTCTCATATATCCTAATGTAATGTGGCAATCTATGGCGTCTAAGATTTCAGTTTGGAATTGATGTGGTTGTAGATGTTTTCCCACAAATACACAGCAAACATCACAGCATGCCCAAAAAAACTAA
>LPNX010633791.1:60126-103282 GCA_001517045.1 Pseudotsuga menziesii
TGCATTCATGTCGCGATGAATATTACATGCTACTATATTCACTCGATAAAAGAGTATATGTGTGTGTGTGTGTTGGATTTTTTTTTGTTTTGGAAATTATAGATTTTTGACAGAATGGTATTAGACCATGGTTACAACACTTGCCCTGAACAAGCCCAACACTAAAATTGATAAAAAAAAATCAGAAAACTAATTTTATCCTATTGTGGTTTGATTCTCTTGCGAGCAGGAAGAGAAGAATAAATTTGTTTTTGCCGGAAATTATGTTTTTTCTCTGAATGTGTGCGAAAGAAGAATCTCATCCTAGAAATACAGTGAACAATGAAGAGGGTAATCTAAGGGAGGGTGAAATTTGGGTAAATCTTAATGAGAGTAAAAACAACAACCCATCTAAGTTACAACAAACAACTAAGGAATTAAGAGAAAAATTAAAAAGAGTTAAAGAAGATAATGAATGTATTCTGAAATCACAAGAGGAGTTAAATAACATTTGTCTATCTAAACTACACACTAATGAAAAAGAGGAACACAAACAACGTGAACTTAATATGGAAAAAACTACACCTTACAAATATAAAGGAAGGGAGATGGAATATTCCAAACATGAGGATGAATCTTCTAGTGACGAATCAACCAAACACAATACAGAAAAACATCTAGCAAAAGTAGTCACAGTAATCAAAAGAAAAAGAAATACAAAATTTATGAAGAAATTTATGGAGAATTCAAAAAGATCAAACCTCCTATGCTTAATGGAGAGATCAAGAAAGGAGAAGAAGCGAAAGCTTGGTTACTTGGAATGAAGAAATATTTTCAGATCTATGACTATTCTGATGAATTAAAGGAAAAATGGCCATCTATAACTTAAAAGGAAAAATAGATATTTGGTGGCAAGATATAAAAGAAGTAAAATGTATAAAATAATGTTATGTAATAAGGAAAACCTTCAAGAATCAATTTAAACAAGAGTATCTTTCATAATAGTACTAAGAAGAAAAACTAAGGATTTTTTACGAATTAAGGTTAGGTGCTATGAGAATGAAAGAACTCTGTAGTAAATTCCTAAGTTTACTTCATTATGTGCCTTATATAATAGATGGAAAACCAAAAATATAGGGATTTCTCAGCTTCTTAACTGTTATGTTTAAAGATAGGATTGAGTACGACAATAAAAAATTATTGGAAGAGGAAATAAGAAAAGCAAACTTCTGTTATGATCAAAATAAGAATAAAAGAGAAGATATACCTAACTCAAAAACAAAAATATGTGACAACTTTGATCAACGAAAGAAGAATACTAAGTTTTACAAAAATACCAGTAATAACTACAAAGGGTATCAAGACAATAATTATAAAGGTTTTAAACCACAAAACTTTGAAGCAAATGAAAGAAAACATCCCACTACCTATAATAAAAACATTGCAGAGAGATAAACATTAAAATGTTGGGAATGTGGTTAGCCACATTATTTTAAATACTTCCCCATAAGAACGAATTTTTTTAATAATGTTCACTCAATTCAGGAAGTTGTTACCGTTGGGGATATGGCAAGAAGCATTCCCTGAATAAGTGCTGCATTGGATAATTGACAAGAATTCCATCAAACTTCAATGATCGAAATCAAAGGTATGATAAAAATTCAACCCATTTCTATACTAATTGATCCAAGTGCAAGTTTGAGCTACGTATCACCTAGGATTGTTGAATTGTGTAAATTAACACAAGAAATTTTTGAAAATTATTGGCCGGTGCAACTAGAAATAACTTATTGGGTTTATGTTATATTCTTTGCATGTGCATATGGAGGGGAGGTGCGCATGTCGACGCTACTGCTATATATAGATGTTTGTGCCTATTTTTGAAATTTGTCTAAAAATATGTAACTTAATCCTGGTTAAGGGATTGGAGTATTTTTCTAATCAGGGCTAATGGATTAGGGTATTTGGATGTTGCTGAATACCTATATTTTGTATTGTGAGGATTCATAATGTAATGAAGAGAATATAGGAGGGGTGGCTTCAAGGTTTTCTGGTTTTCCCCGGTTAAGGGTTTCCATGGTAAATCTCCATGTTTATGTGTGAATGATGTGTTGTGATCTCTATTTTGCTTAAAAGAATATATATGCTTTGCTTCTTTTCATATGTTTAAAACCTACATGTGGCATCAGAGCTCAATTTTGGCATCACGAGGATGCCTTTGTTGCTTAGGGTTCGACGCGGTTGATAGATCTCGGGTCTATGATAAACTTGGGTTCAGTGGAGATCTGCAGTGTTGATTTGTGCATTGAAAGAGAATGGTGAGAACTTCAAGAATTGAGATCAAGAAATTTAACGACCAAAATTTTGAGCTATGGAAGCTCAAAATGGAGGATCTTTTGGTAGATTGGGAACAGTGGATTGTTGTGCATCTGGGTACGAAACCCATTCCAATGTCATAAGATGATTGGGATTGTTAACCCAAAAAATTACCCTATTAGCTCTAAATTACCTACACCACAGAGACATCCATGCCATTTCCCTCAGTTGACTCCCACACCCTTCCAAAGGCTTAAAAAAAGGGCTTAAAAACCCATAAAAGAGCCTAAATAGCACTCAAAGTGGCTAAAGCCTTCAAAAAGGGGTTAAAACCCCTAAAACGGGCATAAAGACCCCAAAGGAGCTTAGAAATGCATGAAAGGGGATTAAATCCCTAAAAAGGGGCTAAAGCCTTGACCAAGGGCTTAAAACCCTAAAACTCAGAAAAAAGCTGTAACTACAAGGGTGGGGGTCACTCTCAAAACATTCCTCATTTGCCTACCATTACTCTTCCCATGTGAGTGCCTTGAAGCCCAAATCTCTCAAGTCATTCAACCCTCTCCTCCACTTTCTCACTTGCTCCATTAGCCAATCCCCATTCCATTGAGAGGTAGCACCTTGAGCTAGGGCATGGTGGCCCATCTTCCAGCAAGAGCATAGGTATAATGATGTCAATGTTTTCTTGTTATTTAATATAGTTTCTCATAGTTTTCTTATTGCTAACATTTTCATTGCAAGTTCTCCATTTATTACTTGTTGTTATCTTTTCATTTCTATAACAAGTTTATTGCAGGGTTTTGTTTGGTTCACTAACCCTTTCCTGCAGGTTTCTCTTCCATTCACAACGACCATATCCATTTTTCCTATAGACGGAAGGTAGCCATTTCTGCTCATAGCTAGGGCGAAATCCCTACTACATTTTGGCGACCATACGAGGTCGATCGTACAGGATCCCTCGGTTTTTACAGTTTATTTCTAGTTTTTTGTTAACCTAGTTTAGATTTATGTTTATTTCTAGTTTAGATCTCTATTTTTATCATTTATATTTTCAGTCTAGCCCCCTTAAGGCTGACTCGAGCCTGTTTGGTCGCATTACAAGTTACTGTCGGCCGTTCCCAGCTCCGTTTTTAAATTTTTTCACTTTACGGGCCAGATCACTCCTATCGGGCTAAAAAGAGTGACACGTTCATTCACTTAGCCCCAAAAGGAGCAAATTCACTCCTAGGATCCTGATCACTCCTTTTTTTGGTTCTTTGGTTACCCCCTTGCGTATTTTGGGAAAAAACCAGCAACCCCCTCGCTATATTTTCCCCGAAAAGGGAGACCTGTCTCTTAGGATTCGGTTTTTTACTGTTCGAACTATCAGTGTGGCCCTCCCACCACTATCCAGTAGCCTGTTTCTTTCTACAAACAATTTATGTAAATTGATGATAGATTTGGTTAGTTGTTACTGCATATGAATATGTTGTAGGACTTAGCTCAAATACTGTAATTTAATTTTTATTTTTTTAACTTAAATAATTGGAAATTAGCCTCTTGCCAAAGCCATTCCTCCTATACCCAGTCATCACCCTCTGGGATATTCTGGGATACAACGAAGGGTCAAGATCATATAGTAATAGGCACTTATACTTTTTATTGCTTGAGACCACTAAAAATAGGTGACTTGGAAGGTAGAGGGGGTGGTAGGCCCAAGGGGGCCTCACGGCATTCATGTCCACCCTATTGACCGACCTTGCACTCGAAGGGTGACCTGAGGATCTACGGGTGGGATTATTCCCACTGTGTTGACAGCCCAACACTCTTTCCTGGTCGAAGAGGAATACAGGCATAAGGTAGTCACCTAGCAGGTCTGCAATAGTTCAGGTTCATTATTTGCATGTTTAAAGTTTTATGTTTCAAAAGTTCACTGGTTTCATAACATGTTGCCCATTCTGCAATCTCTGTAACAAACCAAAAAAGTCTCCGAAGTATTCATAAACCATAATTGCAGTCACCAAACTAATAACATAAAATAATTTAACAATGAAGAATATTTAATACACTAAACATTCACACAACCACACTAAGTAAGCTAACCAAACTCAGTTCATGACACTGAGCCAACCATTAAAATCTATCAATTTACATTAATTCAAACCCTTGCAGTCTTTGAGGACGTAAGTCCTTGACTGCCTTAATCGTGGGAAGTACTTGGGCTTAGCCCTGAAACTCATTGTAAGGAGTACCACGAGAACCCCAAAGTATCTGGCCGCTGAGAGAAATTGCCAAGCAAAATGGGAAACGACCCCTACCAATTGACTAGATCTCCTGTGAGGAAAAATCCAAGCGTTGTCTCCTGGAAGTCTTGGTGGCCGAGTGACCACCTGAAAGCCAATAGGAAGCCATTGAAACTAGTGTCCAAAATGTCACTACCAGATCACACCATTTGATCTACCGAACATAAGCAATTGATCCCCCACGCTCTTCTTCATGCCTAAGAGGCGATCCACCACAGTTCAGGTCCTTGAACCAACACCATCAAGACCATTCTTGATGACCCTCTACACCGGGTGATACAACCTCTAACTCAAAATCAGACTCATATGAATCTGAGCCAGACCTACACACTGCGCCATCTAGGCCCATGGCTGGTGTGAACCCTAATCCACTTTCCAGATTGGTGATTGGCAGTGGCCCATGTCCATACCTCACACCACCACCAACACCCCTACAGTTGGTACTAGTACCACCATACAGACTATCCTAACCCAGTTTCTCCCACCTACTGGTCAAACTGTCCCACTTGTCATAGTTGGGGGTAGTAGCTCTTCCACTCACACTATCCCACCTATCATACCTGGTGGCAATGGCCCTTCTGCTCACAATGTCCCACTTGCCATACCTAGGGGCAGTGGGACCATCCAAAACTATTCCAGAGGTGCCCCTAGTCATTCAAGGACATCATGTTCCTACAAAACCAACCACCATTTCTAGTCCTTCCCATATAAACCTTGGATCAAACCTCCCTTTCATGGCATGCCTCAACTTGCCTGACTTGGTCAGGTTAACCAATGACCCTATCTGTCATTAAAAATTTTGGCCTCCCATGCCAATGAAGCTCCCCTCAGACATCCCTAAGTTTGAAGGGAAGGCAAGGGAGTGCCATCAAAACCATATCATGGCATTTCACCTATGGCGCTCATCCAATAGCATCGTAGATGATTCGATCAGACTTAGGCTTTTCCAACGCACCCTCACAAGGGTTGTAGCCAAGTGCTACATTGAGCTACCACAAGACAAGTACCTAGACTTCAACTCCTTGGCCTTTATGTTCCTGTAATACTTCCAACTCCCCATCAGATATGATGAAGGGGTGGAAATATTGATATCTTGCTGCCAAAACACTGCGACCCACATCATTGACCACATCCATGAGTGGCGGCGACATCGCAGCTAGTGCAAAATCAATATTGATGACGGGATCTTCCTTGACTAGTTCTTAAAAACATTGCTTCCACCCATAGCCAAGGAAGTCACCTCCAAACTTCCCCAAATAGAGGAAGAGGCCATCTTGAAGGCTCAATAGTTTGACCTCATTTACGCACAGTTTGGATACCTCTACACCATCATTCAAAATGATCCCTGTGCAGGCACCTCTACCGGTATGTGCTGGGGGAATCCCATGCTGTAGATGGCATCATAGGCTCTATCTCCCATCAATAATAGCACCACCTTGCACCACCTATGGTGCCACCACACTCAAGAAAAACCCCTAGTGTTTCCTACCCAAACCAAGCTCCTGACTATACAAGAATGACGTCTCAATCCTGAGCTACAACCTCCTATGCACAACCTGTGTCACAGCAGCAGGACCATGCACCTACTTGGCTGGCACAACAATATTCGAGATAGATTCCCACATTTGTGGCACCCCCATCCCCCCAAGTCTACAATGCACCACCATTTCAAGCCGCTCAAGCCCCCGCCCCAGCTCTGCCAGCACCTTTGGGATAGGTGTTTGCACAGCAAAATCGTCCCAACCAACCAGCCCCCAGTAACCAACAAGGGAAAGCCAGAAACAACCGAGCCAAGAATCAAGGAAACAATCAACCACAAGGAGTCAATCAACAACCAAATCCTCCCAACAACACTGGGGCAAACCGGCCAGCCCAAAATCCCTAGCAACCAAACCCACCTAGATGCAATGCTCCATTACGCACAAATCAACCATGCAAACTGTGCGAGATATATGGGAATTATACACATGAATGCCCCTTCATGGGTTGTGCTAAGTAATTCACTCAGAATGAAGTTCAGCATGCTACCAATATGACAGCCATAGCTCAACCCAAACCGGCACCATCAGGACCTCCTCCTATGGTGCTCCAAAACCCATTACTAGTCCAAGGACTAGTAGCAACCGCACCTACTCCCCAACCCAATCCCACTATTGGTCGGATTAATTTTCCAATCAATTAAACAACCGATCTTCCGAAACATAAATTATCAACTCAAGGAAGTCTTTTATTTCAAAGCTATCATGCAATATCTATGCAAGCATAATTTCTACTTGACACTGTTATCTATTGGTATAAAATCGAAACTCTTTGTAAACTAGGTCACACCTTCTTGAAAACAAATCAAACCTTAATCCCATTCATAAAATCACACTATAGGCCTAATCACACTTTAAGCATGGAAATAAAAATCCACTCTTACAAATCAAGATCTAACTACATAAACCTGGAAGCAATGCTATGTTGGCCAACAATCTATCAAGATGAATTAACAGGAAAACAACTATGATAAATCTAATGAAAGCATGAACTAAATAATAATAAAAACTATGATAAATCTAATGAATGAAAGCATGAACTAACAAATAAACACATCTACAAAATAAAAAAACCTACAATCAACACTACCATCATCTTCTTAGGGAAGAGGGCCCTTCCTCCACTGAGCAGATCTGGATTTCCACAATGAAGGTCTACAACTCAAGAATTAAGAAACTCAAGATCTGGATCCATAATTAAGAAAGCGTGTATTATCATAATGTAATTGTTACAATAGAGTCTGGATCAAATCCTACAGCATAACATTACTTTTCTCTCCCCCTCCTTCTCAATGAGATTGATTACATATTTATACATAAAATTCTCTCAAGAGAATGAGAAACCAAATCCCCAACTTGTGACCTGTTTCAACAAATTTGCTAATTTGGAAAACTGGCCGCAACAGTAAATCTGAGAAATACCCTCTCGCAGAACCACTTGTATATCTCAAATTGTAGCTTTTTTTGGTGATTTCCTTGCGAATCAAGTAAAGGAGTCCGTTACGCACAAAACCCATGTCTTGTAATTTTGATATTCATTTCCATATGCCCGCAAATCAAGATGCGAATCAAGGTGTTCTTAACTGAAATGCATTTTTTGTTAAGGCTATAATAGCCAGCTGTGAGTGTCCTATACGTGACAAATCACTCCACAAACCGTCATTAGTAAAATGATGCATAATAGTTTTCAATTCATTAAAAATAAAGGAAAATAATCATGATTAACCTCTAAAGCATCAATGCAAGTAACGTGATATTTTGTGGGCAGTTACAGCAAATAGATAGAAAATGGAATGATAAATGGATAATAATATGAAGAAAATGGATGAAATATATGTCGATAGTTGATGAAAATATGGATAAATCTGTGACCCAACATCTCCCCCAAACTGAACTTGTTGCATGTACTCATGCAACCCAATACCTGTGTAACATCCAACTAGAAGAACTCATTCACTTGTTGGTTTTCATTTTACTATGCAAGCGGAGTTGTAGCTGTGAAATAGAAGGATAGGCAAAGTTTTAGTGGAGTGGCAGTTGTACATAGGATAAATCTAGCGGAGTTGCAACTGTGAAAGGTATAAGGATAGACAAAGTTTTATTGCAGTCGCAGCTGTACATAGGATAAATATAGCGAAGTTGCAGCTGCAAAAAGTAGAAGGATAAGCAAAGTTTTAGCGGAGTTGCAGTTGTACATAGGATAAATGTGGCGGAGTTGTAGCTGTGAAAGCTAGAAGGATAGACAAAGTTTTATTGGAGTCACAACTATACATAGGATAAATATAGTGGAGTTGCAGTTGCAAAAAGTAGAAGGATAGGAAATGTTTTAGCAAAGTCGCGGCTGTACATAGGATAAATCTTGCGGAGTTGCAGCTCATTTAGTGAAATATTTGGCAAAAAATTGGCGTAGTCGCAGCTCATTTAGCGGAGAATTTGGCAGATTCGCAGCTCATTTAGCGGAGAATTTGGGGGAAATTTTGGTGGAGTCACAGCCTAAAGAGCACTAAACTTAGTGGAATCACAGCCAAAAAGTGCTAAATTTAGCGAAGTCGCAACCTTTTGAGCAAAAAGCGTTTGAAGTCATTTTCTCCCAAACGACGTATGAGGTTCGGCTCAAATTTTTCAGACAAGTTTCTACGACTCCAATGCATCTCCACACCAAAAATCAGAGATATCCACATTACGTATTTTGAGAAAAATGCAAATTGGACGTAGGTGATGATGGCCATTTTCTTAAAATCCGTCTATATTTTTTTTTCTGACAATTTGTGAGTATGTTCCTCTTATCATAATGCCTCTTCTCCCCAAATCTCAAATTCATCTGATGCACGAATCCCAAGATATTCGCAAAATGGATGTAGGTGATTATGGCCATTTTCTCAAACACCGTGCATTGGATTGGGTTGAAACTTACCAGAGTTGTTCATCTTTATGTTATGCATTCCCTGTCAAAAAATCTCGAGAATCCGATTCTTGGTTTGCAAGATATGCTCAAATAAATTTCTGAACTTTTGTAGTTTTCAAAGTTGCCATAGAAATACTCCAATTCTATCAATGAAGAGACTAAATGATGCTTTGTAAAAATGAATCTTAATGTTGGAAATAGTCATTCACTTGTGAAGCATTGATTTAACCCTCTCCATAACAAGAATGCCTTATTTTTCTGCTAAAAACACCATAATGCCTAAAAATGTGACTATTGCAAAATTTATTTTTACCATACCATGTGATGTAGCAACCACTCCTTTCCCCCAAACTGAAGATTTTACCTTCCCTTAGGTATATCAAAAGTTGTGCACAACGTTGAAACTTGACATATTTGTGGTGGATTTGTTTTAAAATTAAAACAATGTCAATATGAAAATTAAGCATTTTAACTTATTTACAAAGCATCATCCTCACGATCTCTTGTAGACCCTGCATCTTTTATGCTCAGCCCGTTGTTTTAGTACATATGCTCACTGAAATTTTGCAATGAATATTATAGCTCAAATATCAACCAAACATGGCATAATCAACCTTGTTTCTGGTTTCCAAAAATGCCTTCAATTTGCTGGTCTAAATGTATCAGGGCTGCTACATGTTGTTGTAGTCTAGCTTTGTTTCAATATGCTGCTATAGGACAACTCACAAGAATAAGATACTTGTTGCCACCAGGGGTACCATTGTTCAATGATACACAAATTCTTCTCCCCAATTGTCATGTATTCTTCAAAATGTTGTTGTGGATGCCTTGAATTCTGAGACGAGAAACCAGATGATTATATCTTCAGGAAGATTCTGCAAATTGACTCAAAGTGTTGCACTCATAATCTTGGAATATGCATTAATGTTATTGATTGGGTGTTGAAAATAGTAAAAAGAGAAATAGTTCAAATGGATCCTTTATTCATTAGCACTCCTATCCTATATTCATCTCAACTCATTGCCATCAAATTTCCATTCCTTCAACAAACATAAACAATATCATACATCCCTACATATTTTTATGAGCATAAACACCATTACCAAATAACAACAAACCCCAATCATTCATGAAGAGAACATCTTCATAGCAGCAACAATTTTCCCTGTTATATGGCAGCATAGGCTTCTTCTGTTGCTTGCAATAACTATGGGAAAAGTGCCTCTGAAACAAGCCACTACAGAAAATGTTTCAATTTCCTTTCAATAATGACTCCCTTCTATTAGCATTGGTGTAGTCAGCTATAAAGGTATTTTCATAATTGCAAGAGAGGATGCCACAAAACCACCATGCTACTACCCAAGAAATGATTATCATGCTCCATTGGTAAATCTTATGATAAGATAAACCACTTTCAAACAATGATGTGTATCAGCAAACATGAAAATAATGTGCAACACCTTGCAACTTGTTTCATGCCTGAACTAGCTGATTTCCATGAACTTTGCTATAGTATTGCCATCAAAGTGTTATAAACAGCATCTTAGATCATCTTGACAACAAAAACAAGTGTCCTTTAAATACTCCATTATAGATATCAAATGCTATGTCAATGGATTGCAACTTGATTGCTAATTGAAGGTAACTTGGAAACTTGCAACAATTGTGTAGAAGTGAACCAATGCATGCATTAATGAATCATGAATCCAATAAAATAAATGCAAAGAATGCCTTCATTTCACACTAATTCTTCAATAAAAAATTTGATCAATTCCTTACTGCCGGTTCTTGTGTGGCAGTAGAGCATCTTTTCATGTTTTGGATGCTAGAGAATGTAGGGAAGGACTTGATTTGGATGCGCGTGAATGATTTAGTGTTAGAATTGAGTGGGTAAGGATGGAAATGGATGGACATAAAATTCTATATAAAAAATGGAAATGGATAATGCTCAGTGATTCTTCATGACATATTCCTAAATATTTAATAAATAAATAAAACTCATGTTATTTTACCTCAATTTTTACCTTCGTGGAATCTTACATTGGAATGGATGGACCGATGTCGGATGGAGCTGATGTAGGCTAAACTGTTGCTGAGAGAGATGTATATGAGAGATGAAACTAAATCAGGTTGAATTTTAACCAAACTATGTTGTACAGGCTGCATGTAAGACTGCTAACAATTGGAAGAAAATGGAAAGGAATTGCAAAACTACTTAAACAAATGATGCTGCAAGTCACTGTTGAAACCATTAGATCACATAATCTTTAGCTGCTACAAAACCAAGGTACAATTCTTACCATGCGGATGAATGTGTTGAAGTCGAGCATGGAAAGAAATCATTGGATTACCAGCCATTAATGTATGTCGTTAACCAATGTGAAGCAAATCACCTTTGATGACAGTGAGCTCTAAAGTAACTTAGTGCATATTAACATGTATGAATGAATGTGCTAGAGTCAAGTCACCTGCAAGATTTGTCAATTAAGAGGCATTGATGAATCCCCATGAATAACAACAAGGAAATCTTCCATTGATTCATGCAGATGCCAGGGCACTATAAAACTCTAATCTCAATCCCAGATGATGTGTTGGAGTTGATGGGACAAGACCATTGGAAGTTGGACCTTAATTAATTCCACATCATCCAATACAAGTACAAAATAAATGATTGTGAAAAATCATAGTGAAAAATAGAACCAGCATGAAACTCAGAAGTGGAAAGTATATGTGAAGTCATGATGTAGTAGTGATGGAAAATAAAAAGGTTAAGGTTGACTACATAAGCAGTGGAAAATGAGACTTCGACATAAATGTATTTTTAGGGTTTTGAAATGAGGAGGGTGAATGAATCTACCATAGCACAATTGGCTTCTTGAGAGGTTTCTTTTGGTAGCAATTGGTATGACAAGTGTGATGAGTTTAATGTCATCTTAAAATGATTCTTGGCATGTAGAAATGGGACTTAAATTCGAAAACATTGGTCTTTATATGGTTTGCACATCAATCTCTCTATTTTTGTGTTCTCAATCCATTTTCAAATTGAGAAAAAGTCTTCAAGAGTCACTCATGCATGTATTGACCTTTTTCTTCCAAGGACCTGGAAAAACCTAGCACTTTCCTGCAATAAAACATGAGATGATGGAAGAAGATAGGTGATTGGTCTCTCTTCACCCAACACTTACGGGGGGGGAAAAACAAGCAATTACTTATAAACCAAATCCAAGAATAAAATGAATGAAGCAAATTCAATTTATACATGTGGGAGAACAATGACAAAGTATACCCACTAGCAGTGTTTCGATCATAAATTCTTCGTTCCTCGTACGATTTGAGTGATTTAAAATCCAAATGAAATTAAATTTATAGGTATATGTTCCTTAGAAACATGTTTATAAAATTCTATGCGATGATATTTCAAATTTTCTCAGTAACAACGTGCATGACAAGGTGTCTTTACACTTCTAGACTAGAAAAACAGTCACAGTTTTAGGGTTAACTTTTTCGTTTGATAACGGATTGATGTGATTCCAATTGGAGATGAAAGTAGATTCATGTAGGTATCTAAATTATAAACAAGTTTTGCATCCAATAATAATTGATGAGTCAAATAGGCCAATGAATAGTCACAGGAAACAGAGTTTTAGGAATGTTGATTTGTGACAGGAAGTCGGTGTTTTGGTCATAAAATTTGCATACGATATCGGAATGGAGTGATCCAAACTGAGTTCTAAACTATATTCATATGGGAATATATCAATGAAATAGGTTTTCAATATATGTCCAATAAGGCATCCAAAACGTGACTGTCCCAGCTCTGTTCCTAAGTTTTCTGCTTGACACCCCATTAGTATTTTGACCATAAATTTTTCGTTTGTTGCCCAATATTAAAAATTAAAATTGTTTTGGAAAATAGATTCAAAAGGATACTTGGGATGTAAATAGTTTTAAAAAGTAGTCCATTTGGTCTCCCAAAAATGGACTGTCCCGACTGTGTTTTAGTAAAAATTTCAAGCCAAAATGCCACAGAAATTTTAAAAATATATATATGGCTCTCAAAAAGTGACTGAAATAGGTGAGAATGTTTTTAGTGATGTAAATTTAAATATAAAACACTCCCATACCAAAAATTTCAATCATTGAGCACCTATATTGACTTACACAGTCTATTGCAACCACAACTGCAACTCTTTAAAATGATATAATGTTGAAATAAAGAATGTGTTATAGGTAAATGAAAAATAAATACATACCCTAATGTGCAACACACACGTATTTCAAACTCATAAATTTTCACCTACAAGACAGTCACAGTTGGGTGTTGCAGCTCACTGTCATAGCTGGGTGTTGCAGCTCACTTTCACAGCTGACAGTCACAGTTGGATGTTTCATCTCACTGTCACAGCTGACAACCACAGCTGGGTGTTGCAACTCACTGTTACAGCTAACAGTCATAGCTGGGTGTTGCAGCTAACAAATTCATGCCAAGTTCAAGCTTGAAGAATTCCATAACCATTGGATCATTTTCCCATGGAATCTTCATTCACCTTCCCTAATTACTATAATTTTGTTTTCAGGAAGGATTTTACTTTTTATTATTTTTTATTTGTAACAAATAAAGACAAATTAAAATTGAAAAATTGAAGACAAAAATGATTTAAGCATTTTGTTCAATTAGTCAAAAATTCCAAAGCATTCCTGAAAACATCTCATACTCATTCCTTATCTTTCTACTTTCCGATCTTCCATATCGCAACAAGGCACGGGAAGAGAGCATACTTATTCGAAAATTAAAACTGAAAAGAAAAGCATGGTTTTATTTTGTTACTCTATCCTACCCTATTCTACTTAGAAATATAAAAAATTGTTCAAGTGTATGCATATTTTCAATGGAGCCACTTTCAAATAAGTGACTCAAGTATGCTCATACTCCCAACAGAAAAATTTAACTTTATGAATGCTAGGATATGAGAGATCAACTTCCCTTGAAATGATGGTGGCAAGAATTGGTGAAGTATGGAATGATGCTGCAGACTGATGATAGATTGAAACCAAGCTTTAATATAATCTTTGTTTCCTTGATTTCTCATGGTTGTTACACCATGAAGCTCCTTATTAAACTGATGATCCTGAATGCCTAAGAGATTCGTATCTAATGATGGGAAGGATGCTTCAATCTTTGGTTCAAATGTTTGTTCTTCATCAAATTTGTTGATCTTGTTAACTTGTTGATGATCAGAAGAAACTTCACTTCCAAGTATTGGATTTAAAACATGTTCAAGCCTCATATTGATTTTCTGCAATAACGCACAATCTTTTTGCAGCGGTGTAAGTGAGGTAAAACAAGAGGGAAATGTAGGAAAAGTTTGCAGTTCAACACTGTAAGCATTTTGTATTGCTTTATTATGGTTAGGATGGATAGTGGATTGGCTAGGAAATTGTGTTGGATACCAAGGAGTTTGATGAGAATATAGATGTGACTAATGTAGAAAATTGGTTTGTGAGGTTGATATTGAAGGACCAAGTTGTGTTGCAGCATGAGGGAGAGTGGCCATGTGATCATAAGATAGGCCTTTCCAACCTTGTGGATAGGGTAGGTAAGAGTTAAATTGAGGATGCAACAATTTCCATGGTGGAAGAGTATTCAATCACTGAGTATGAGAGTAAGGAAATGGAGGAATACGGATTTGAACCATACATGTAGGCCATGGTTGACATGACTGTTGCAATGAGTTGGTTGCAACTCCCAGATATCTTTGATATTTTCCTTTCATCCAGAGTATGGAGGGGCAAAAATCCGTGGAATGCTTCAAGTCACATATACCACAACTTTCAAGACTATCCAAAGGGAAATCTCTTGCTTCTCTTATTTACTTATGCTTTTCTTTATCCTGCAAAACACCAAATTGTGAATCAGCTTTAGGAATTTCAAATAAATTGTTGATTTCAGCTCCTATAACACTTGTTCTTGCAACAGATTGAAAAGATTGAAAAGAATGATTACTAGAATTCTTACCAGTCTTGAAGTTTCCTCTTGAAGACCTTCTACATAACTCACAAATATCGTCATATGCTAACTAAAATACATTACCTGTTCCCATCATATTTAAGATTTCTAAATATTCATCTTGGATTCCTTTAAGTAGGAGTGTTTTCAAGGTCTCATTCCCTAGTTTCCTTTGTTTGGATCTTTGGAGGTTATATTGAAAGTGTTCCATGTATTCCTCCATACTCTCTTCTTCTCCTTATGTCATTTCGAAGATGTCTTCATTGACCCTGCAATAATCTTGGTACCTTTTCAAGAATACACGTTTCATCTCTTCCCAAGTTTGTATACAGTTCCCACCGAGGCTCATGAACCATCGGAGGATTGTTCCTTTTAGATTAAGGGGAAACACATTCAACTTTTGATCATTAGTATGATAATATCCTCTATAAAGTACTTCAAATTCAAATAAAAATACATCAGGGTATTCATTTTCCAAACCATGAAATTTTGGTAGAACATGTGGGGGAATGTTTTTCATTGGTGCCACTCCTCCTGAATCTTTGATGGGAAATTCGAAGGTAACAACTTTTGTATATTTCTTACCTACCATATCTTAATAGATTCTTCATGTTCTATTCAGAGGCTCGTCCTTCGAATGTTCCTGTCAACTTGTTAGTATAATGGGTGGTGCTTACAACACCAATAAGGGGAATGATAAGATTTATGCTCCAAAAGTTGAGAACGAAATAAAACTAAATGAAAAGAAGGAATAAAAAAAGTACACTCAAAGAAAATTCAGTCAACTAAAAAGTAATCATGCAACCTACATGCCCTACTTTAACAATGCATCTACAAAACAATGCCAGATATACTTTTGCGTCATTGATAACTTCCCTAGAAATGAAGCCAAAATGTTGGTCAGATTAATTGTATAATTAATTAAAAAATTGATCTTCCGGAACATAAATTATCAACTTGAGAAAGTCTTTTATTTCAAAGCTATCATGCAATATCTATGCAAGCACAATTTCTACCTGACATTGTTATCTATTGGTATGAAATTGAAACTCTTTATAAACTAGGTCACACCTTATTGAAAACAAATCAAACCTTGATCCCATTCATAAAATATCACTTCAAGCATGGCAATAAAAATCAACTATTACAAAGCAATATCTAACTACATAAACCTAGAAGCAATGCTATGTTGGCCAATGATCTATCAAGATGAATTAAGACGAAAACAACTATAATAAATCTAATGAAAGCATGAAATAAATAATAAAAACAACTATGATAAATCTAATGAATGAAAGAATGAACTAACATATACAAAATAAAACAACTACAATCAACACTACCAGCATCTACTCAGGGAAGAGGGCCCTTCCTCGACTGAGCATATCTGGATCTCCATAATGAAGGTCTACAACTCAAGAATTAAGAAACTACCAACATGTTTTATTAGAATGTAATTGTTACAATAGAGTATGGATCAAATCCTACAGCATAACATTAATTTTCTCTCCCCCTTCCCCCTTCCCAATGATATTGATTACATATTTATACATAAAATTCTCTCAGGAGAATGAGAAACCAAATCCCCAACTTGTAACCTATTTCAACAAATTTCTTAATTTGGAAAACTGACCGCAACAATAAATTTGAGAAATACCCTCTGGAAGAACCACCTGTATATCTCAAAATATAGCTTGGCTTGGTGATTTCCTCATGATTCAAGTAAAGGAGGCCGTTACGCACAAAACCCATGTCCCATATTTTTGAGATTCATTTCCATATGCCCGCAAATCAATATGTGAATCAAGATGTTCTTAACTAGCATGCATTTTTTGTTAAGGCTGTAACAGCTAGTTGTGAGTGTCCTATACGTGAAAAATCACTCCATAAACCATCATTAGTAAAATTATGCATAATAGATTTCAATTCATTAAAAATAAAGGAAAATAATCATGATTAACCTTTAAAGCATCAATGAAAGTAATGTGATTTTTTGCAGGCAGTTACAGCAAATGGATGGAAAATGGAATGATAAATGGATAATAATATGAAGAAAATGGATGAAATATATGTCAATAGGTGATGAAAATATGGAAAAATCCATTACCCAACACCCACCGCCTTGGTTGCACCTCCAACAGTAGAAACAAGTGTTCACCACCTGCTAGCCTTGACAACCGAAGAGGTCAATTTACAAACCAGGGGAAATCAGTATGGAGCCAACATAGAACCCCTTAACCCATCAGCTACATCCACTTCCAAAACAACCAATACACCTCTTCACTTGTCCCCTTTTCCCCCACGCCCCTCCATACGGCAGGTTTCCAACAGTGCGACGACTTGAGCTGCTGTGAGCTACATCATCATGGATGACTTGGCCCAAACACATATGGCCATGTACACTCTTGAGGTACTTAAAACTTTCCCAACATAGTGACAGGATTTACTAGATGACCTTGGTGCTGTAGACCCGTTTGACTCCAAGTTGATCATGTTCGACACAGACAATGGAGAGCCCCAGATGCCATTAACCATTGCCTTCCAAATTCCGGTATCCATTTGAAATTTGGTCGTGCACTGGTGCATCGTCGACGAGGGGGAATCCACATGTGTCATGTCAACCTTAGTCTAGAAAAAACTTGGGTCCCTAATTCTACAACCATCCACTACTACTCTGTGGGCTTATGATGGCCATCCCACTAAATACCAAGGTATCCTTCTGCATGTCCCCATTACATTAGCCGAGAAAACAGTATTGATTGACATAGAAGTTTTCAATGCTCAGTTGGATGATACCCTTCTCCTTGGAAGAAGTTATATGTACGCCATGGGAGTTGTAGCATCAAATATTTTCTGTATCATGATGTTCCCTCCCAATGGGAAAATCATGACGGTTGACCAATTAACTTATTAGGATCCGCAAGGGCTAACAACACCATCCAATGTTATCCCTATGGTCAATACAATCGTCGATGACACACCCGCCTGCCCATTATTGAATGTGGGCCCTAGGTTGTTTGCCGACACCCCCATGACAACGTCCTTCCCCTTAGTGTCACCACCGCTGACACCAAATGAGACTATGGATTTGTGCATGCTCTCATCCAACAATGCTACACCTAAACATCAACCGTAGTCGTAGCCCCAATAATAGCCGCAACATCATCTGCAATCGCAACGTTAGCCGCAGTCGTAGTACCAATCCCAAGTGCACCCCCAAGCACACTCACCAGGGAACTACTGGGGCTCCTTCCTAATCCATACAATTCCCTTCCTTTTTCCCTCATCTGGTATCGTAAGAAAGCCAGTAACGGCTACCCTAAACTTACCCAACTTCACGTTGTGGATTCCTGTATGGTACCTTGACCCATCATCCCAACCTATGATGCCCTAGGTGGTGTTGACCCCCATTCAACCCATTGTGGTCAAATCCCATCCTCCACCTAACCTGTAAAAACCAGCCACTGCACCTGCACCTACACCGCCCCACCCAAAAAGGGCCAGATGCGAAAGAAACAACTAAACCTCATCAGATCCTGCCTTGCACTGTGTGTGATGAACAGGGCGATACAAATCAAAATTTCCTTGAGATTCCCATGATCCACACATTTGAATTCCATGGATACAATAGAAAACATCCCCGTGGTTGAACTCCTAAGCGGGCCAATAGTGAAAAACAAGTCATTGAGAACGAACCATGCTTGCACCCTTTACGGATTGTATGGACACTATTCTCGTCACTGCCAGGACTTGTTTGAGTTTTGAATGGCCCTAGCCAACCTTCAACAACATGCCCTTGAATATGAGATCACTCTAATCGAATAAGTCCACCCCCACCTCCTTCTTCAGACCGCATGTCCATTTACATGATGTACAATTCCACAGACCCTCTTATCTCCACAATCACCAACGGTCCATCAGATTTGTCTCGCCGCTTCTTTCACAAATATGAGGAGATACTTGAACCTTAACCACTCCAGAATACCCTTGGGATGACATGCACCACCACTCGTTCTTCCTCCGCGAAGAACTTGTGTCGCAGTCTAACCATTTTTTTGTTGAAACAAAGGATTTCATTCATGGGAAAATCGACTGGTTCAAAAATCCCATTCCGGCACCAGATTCCTTCAAAGAAGGGAACATGGCTAGCATTTCACTAACCATTAAAATAAAAATCTCAACCAATCCTAATATTTTTGAGGAAATCATGCTAGGGGGCATCCTGCTCCTCGGAAGAAGTCGCTTCCTACAAAGTGCTCTTCCAAGAATTCTGCGACATCTTCGCCTAGTCCTACACCGAAATTCTTGGGTTGGATCCATCCATTGTTGAGAACCACATTGACACATGGCCTGATGTGGTCCCCATGCGCCAAAAGCAACGACCAATCCATCACTCCAGAGCTAACTCGTTCAAAGCCGAAATTGAGAAGCTACGCACAGCCGACTTCATTTACCCCATTGCTTACACCACATGGGTTTCAAATCCTGTTCCCGTGAATAAAAAATAGGGTACCATCCATGTCTGTATAGACATGATCTGAAATGGGCATGTCCCAAAGACAACTTCCCAACACCCTTCGTCGATCATATCATCGATGCGTGCATCGGACATGAGGTATTTTCCTTCATGGACGGCTTTTCCAGATACAACCAAATTCAGATCTGGAAAGAAGATCGTTACAAGACTGCATTCACAACCCCATGGGGCACATTCACATATCAATTAATGCCCTTTGGTCTAAAGAATGTTGGAGCCACCTTCTAGCATGCCATGACGTATTATTTCCATGACCTAATCCACATCATGTTGGTCTATCTTGACAAACTCGTTGCTTAGTCACAGAAGATATCACAACACATGGACGAGTTGCGGCAATCCTTCCTGCGATGTCACAAGTACAAAATATGGTTGAACCCTTTCAAGTGTGTTTCCTATGTCCCAACGGACCATCTCCTAGGGTTCATCGTGTCTCCCAATGGAATGACCGCTGGCCCCCTCAAAGTCCAAACCACTTTCCCTCTAACATCACCTCTTTAAGTGATGTGCAGTTCAGCTTGTAGCATAGTCTTGTCCTTTTTTGTTTAACACATTTTTTAAAGTGATTCTTACGTATTGTTTCCTTGATTTCTCTAGATGGATCCTACCTCGTGTCGATACATTAGATTTGCTGACGAATCAATTAGATGGTCTTCAAACCTCGCCTCAGCTGCATGGGTCATCTATTCCCCGTCGCATGAGTTTATCAATATCGATGGAATATGCATGGGCATTGTGACCAACAACCAGGCTGAATATGATGGTGTCAATGGCCTCTTGGCCGCCACCCTCCAGTCAGGCATCTGTCATCTCAATGTCTTCTTAAAATCCCAACTGCTTGTCTCTCAGTTAAACAACTATTACCGGGTACGTGATCCCTTCCTCTTTAGAAAATTCCTGCGCACTAAACAGATGGTTAGAACATTTGAATTCATCACATTCACACATGTTCCTAGAAAACCTCAATAGTGTAGCGGATCAAATAGATAATGAAATTCTAAATTGGCATATTCATCATCACACATAAGAAACATACAAAAAACAACATCATGCATCATCACACATAAATATGCATACACATGTAAAAATACATCATCTAAGCATTTCATTCACATCATCATAAAAGACTCACATATAAAACCATAAAAAATGCATCCACGTGCGTCAAAATATATATATATAAATTGCACGTCGAAAATATGTTCAATACAAAATGAGAATCCACATATGCTTTCTCAGATGAATATACATCGCGATACAAAAAATCCTAAGTGCACCAACACACTAGGGGCAGCCCCACTGGCTTCTAGTCCAACCCAAACTCATCCTCATCATCTGGATCGGTGTCATCATCCTCCTCAGAGGACTCATCATCCTCCACAGGAACATCCCCTCGTGCCACCCAACGAACATAATCACAGGCCATGGCTATCCTCCTCATCAGAGAAAAGCACTCTGGAGGCACACTGTGAATGGCGGAAATCAGCTCATTGTCTAGACCCTGCCAACCTACATCGGAAATCCCCTCAACAATTCTCTCCAAATGCAGCATAATAGTGTCCAACTCCCGCCGTTTCCTATGATGGTTCCCCGCATGGGACCGTTGGCTCCGCAATCGTGACTGCCCACCTTTGATAATTGGGTGGCAGAAGAGGACCAATATTTGCATATGCAAGCAAAGACACCATTAGTCTATGCATATAATCACGCAACTATCACCCATCTAAAATACTATATGTATAAATATGAGAAAAAAAACATCACACATACATACCAGCTGGCCCCCAGGCCTGGCCTAGAGGTCGAGGCATCTCAAGGTCTCCATGATAGTCCATCCCCACAGAAGGGTACTCCTCAACTACCACTAGGAGCTGCCATCACTGATCCAAAAACTCCTATGTGAAGAAACAGCCCACTCTGTTGGCACCCTCTCTCACCATCATCTGACACCATCTACGCATCTGCGGATCCTACGGACCACTATCCCGCACTTCCTGATGCAGACACAGATTCGGTACTTTCTCAAAAAAGAAAGCACATACAAAAGAGATGAAACAAAACCCTCTACCAGATTCCCTTGCATGGTTCAGCTGACGCCGAACCGCAAGTAGGTACATCAGGGACCATCCATAGTAAGTGCCCCTCATGGCATTCTCTACCATCTGTAACTGTCCTCCCAATATCTTGTGGTTCCCCATGGAACCCAAGATACATAGCACCATTGTTGCAACAGCTCCAGTCGACAAGTCCTCAATATCACATGTCAAGATGTGTGAACCACGCACATACGTAGTAGCATAACAGTGCCTATCACACAAGTCCTCCAACGTCTCCCCATGAGAGTGTACTGGCACCAAGTCGCCAATGACTCCCAACATCAGGAGCCCAGTCAAAAAATACACATCCAGTAGCGTAATGTCAATACATTGCCCTTGTATCATGAAATCCTCCTCTCCAACATCCTAGAAGCTCACCAATGTCTATAGCGGTAGACGTAAGCTCTTCATCAAGGGAATCCGCATGAACTTCAGCAGTCCACAACGGGCCAGTGCACCCCACACATTTCCATCCCATAACGCCTCCTCCTGGAGGTCCTTGTAGTCTCTCTCTCACCACAAAGTCTCAAGCATCCTGCACAAAAACAAAACAAATGTCAACCACAATTTTTAGTAAAAAATCCACCCTAGGACCAGGTCGCACCTATCAATTCAAAAAGGGCGACCAAGTTTCTCAAACAGGCCTCACAAAAGAAATGGAGTCGCACTGTTTGGCTAAACACAAGTGACCTCAGATCGCTCTTTTCTTCCCGACAGGAGCGACCCAATCACACCTTTTTGGGAAAAATAAGTGACCTAGTCACTCCTTTTCCCAAGAAAAGCACGACCTAGCTCGTGTAAGCCCTAGTAGGCTCACATAGGGTCCTTGGGTGAGGAAATTAAAAAACTAAACCACTGAAAAAGATGGATTTTGCAAGAACTCTTACCTGCAAGTCACGGATCTCAAAACCAACTTTCGAAATAGAAGAAATCAACCAAATAAGTTTGGTTCCATCCTCTCCAAATCAGTAATGAACAGTGACAATGACACTTCACAAAATGGTCTGTGCCCATTTATAGGCCCCATTTGACCTATTTTCATCTTTTCCACATAACTGCTCCATACGGAGTCCGTTTGGGACGCCGTTTGCACCATCAATTTCATATTTTCATCCTCTATATTTCAATGAAACCATCGTCTCATGTTTAACAAGTAATTTTCAGGGCCACTTCCTGAGATTTACCTCAGTTTACATTCCACTTTTTTATACAAATGTCTCTGGACCTGTACTTACGTCATATGCTAGTCTCTGGACTTACACCACCGCAACTTATGCAAGATTTTGTACCATCTCGTAAAAAGCACATCATTTTATTATTTCATCATATAACTGTCAAATCCGTCCACTGCAGCTTACGTGGGTTCTCAGACCAATTCCCGAAGGGTGGATCATTTCTTTTGCATGCATTTGGCATATAAGTTCCTTCAGACTTGCGCTGACATCATATGTAGTCCATTATGTCCACCACAACTCACACAAGACTCTCTTTAACTCTATCTGAGAGCCACATCGATCTGCATGTCTCTATCACATCGACTCACGTGCCTCTCACGTGATCTATCCCGTGCATATATTGGTATGTTCAAGAGCCACATGCTCCATCCATACTGCACAGATGACCTTTGGACCACTATCCATATTCCCGAGAGGGGGGAACCTTTAGTGCCCCCTCAATCGGTTAACCATAATGGACTTTCTGTTAAGCTCTTTTCTGACTCCTAAAATAATGAAAATATCACTGAGCGCATTTGCTTCCTCTCCTGCTCGTTAAAGTATCGAAAAGGGCATCCACATAGCTTCATTTATCTCCTTTTGCAAACCATGTAGACTACCATATGAAAATGATCACCTTGGCACATTCAAGCCAAGACCATTCCCCTCTGCATCCTTTTATGCTTTCTCAAGAAGAGGGGCTGAAAATTATGAAAAATCTCACCATGGGTTGTCTTTAAGATCTTTTCCAGCCTTCTCATAAATAAAAGATCTTAGAGCTGCAACTTGGTTTTGTTCATGCTCGTAAAAGTATTTGAATGACTGTCTAGTCAGTATAGGTTTAACCTTTTCCGGCCTGATTTGACTACCAATGGTAAAGAAGTCTCCCATCCCCCTCAAAGGATGGGTGAGCTCTCCTATGCACACTTTTATCCTTCTTCGTCATGCTTTTAGACTCTCTAAAATTGAAAGCACCATCGAGCATTTGATTTCTTGGGGTCACCAAAAATCCACAAGATCTTACCTCAACGATGTATTTAGACACCACCCCACATATAACAGTTCGGTAGCATTCCCACTTTGGGTTTCCTTTGTTCAGAGTATTCTGCGGTGTGTCTTCCTTGGATCCCAACAATACCAAAAGTGTCTACCTCCCCCAAGTATTTCCCATCTGCAGTTACATTCTAGATATTACAGCTATGATCCCTTTCCCATGAGTTAGTTTCATTTGCTTCTTGGTATGCCCTGCTATCATACTCTAAACAAAGGAAGTTTGAGTCCACTACACTTCCCCTGCCCCTATTCCTTCCCCCGCCCCATTCAGTGGGTGAGTCCTCATATTGTCTCACATCTGTTGATTATCTCCCTCGCGCTTCTAGTCAAGGAAACACCATCGCCTTGGTTAGTTGCAGGTCTCCCTCTATCGACGACAACACATATTCTAGAGGATAGACCGAGAGGTCCCTTTATTTTGGTTTCATTACCCTCATTGATGAGTTCCTTGGACCACTTGAAAGGAGTCCTTAGTTCCTCTCAGGATGGTTGTGTCTCACGTGCTCGACTCTAGCTACATCATCGCACCGTTGAGATTCGTACAGGGTATTGATCTGTGCAGTATTTGGTCGAAGACCCCGGATGTCACTTGACTCTAGCACATTGGTGAGTCTATTACGGGACCCAAACAGGTTCATGTATCTTGTGATTTTTGGGTTGCATTGGAGACAGTTTTCAGAAGCCCCAGCAATGCTTCTATATAGATTCATGATTGATGCAGCATATTGTACCACAGAGACTCTGACTCTCCATCAATGAGTCCCTATAGCTATGTACCATTCCAAATATAACAGACCATTAGTCATGAAGATATATCATTCCATGAGAATGCTATGAGTCCAATGTAGCAGTTCTTCATATCAGTATTGTATTCAGCCTCTTGTTGAGGAAACCATTATGTAACAATAGTTGTACATGATCGGATCTTGCATTGTAGATATTAGATCACATTACTCTTTTGACATCGTTATGAGCATGGGGATGCCCGCCTCATCCATATACATGTCGCACATTATTTGTATCTCACCCATTGATGGGAACCACATTAATACAAAAACCAAAATCCACCATGCCCCAGCCCAGGAGGCACCACCTCTCCCCACAAAATCCTATGATGAGCTCCTTCCCTCACACATCAGGGGGCAATCTATTAACCCAAAAAATTACCTGATTATCTCTACATCACCTACACCACAAATACATCCATTTCATTTCCCTTAGTTGACCCCCACACCCTTGCAAAGGATCAAAAAACACCAAAAAGGGCTTAAAAACCCATTAAAGAGGCTACATAACTCTCAAAGGGGATAAAGCCTTCAAAAAGGGACTAAAACCCCTAAAAGGGCCTAAAGACACCAAAGGATCTTAGAAATGGGTGAAAGGGTCTTAAATTCCTAAAAAGGGGCTAAAGGCTTGACCAAGGGCTTCAAACCCTAAAACTTAGAAAAAAGCTATAAATACAAGGGTGGGGGTCACTCTAAAAATATTCCTCATTTGCCTACCATTACTCTGTTCGTGTGAGTGCCTTAAGACCCAAATCTCTCAATTCATTCACCTCTCTCCTCCATTTCTCACTTGCTCCATTAGCCAATCCTCATTCCATTGAGAGGTAGCACCTTGAGCTAGGGCATGGTGTCCCATCTTCCAGCAAGAGCATAGGTATAATGATGTCAATGTTTTCTTTTTATTTAATCTAGTTGCTCATAGCTTGCTTATTGCTAACATTTTCATTGTAGGTTCTCCATTGAGTACTTGTTATCTTTTAATTTTTATAATAGGTTTATTGCAGGGTTTTGTAAGGTTCACTAACCCTTTCCTGCAGGTTCCTCTTCCATTCACAGAGACCCTATCCTTATGTCCTATAGACGAAAGGTATCTGTTTCTACTCGTAGCTAGGGAGAAATCCCTACTACAATGGATAATCATAGCATGGATGCATTGTCTGTGAGAGGTCACCCCCCAGGAGAGAAGCAAAAATAAAGGATCCGGGGGAGATCTAAATCTAAGGGTAGATCTAAATCCCCACGAAAAGGAATAAGGAAGTGTTAGAAATGCAATATGTTGGGCACTATAAATGGGATTTCAGATCTAAGAATGTTGAGAAAGAAAAGGGATATGAGAATACCCCTTCCATAGAGGAAAATAAATCCTCAGTAGAAGGAGGGGATGTGTACCTAGCTTCCACGGGTAATCATTCAGAACATGATATATGGTTGATTGACTCAGGTGCGTCATGTCATATGACCCCTCGTAGGGAGTGGTTCTGTGAATATGAAAAGTACAATGGAGGAGATGTGTACTTGGGAGATGATTCATCAACCAGTATCGTTGGAGGTAGTATATTCAAGCTAAAACTGAAGGATGGAAGAATTAGAACTCTGTCTGGAGTGCTACACATTCCAAATCGAGCAAGAAACTTGATATCTGTCGAAAATATGGATGTTGCAAGAGTAAAGACTTTCTGTGGAGATGGTGGTTGCAAAATGGTTCGAGGATCAAAGGTATTGATGAGAGGAGTTCAGTATGGAAATATGTACAAACTATTGGGAAAAACCATCATTGATGAATGTAACAATCCTGTTGTGCTTAGGGAAGGAGGTAAAAATGACAAGACCCTAACTGCATCAGGAGGAAAGACAATGCTATGGCATCAAATATTGGGGCATATCGGAGAAAAGGGACTTCAAGCATTACAAGGTAAAGGTATGGTTGAAGGTATGACTGACTGCACTCTGGATTTTGATTTTTGTGAACATTGCATATATGAAAAACAAAATCGAGAAAGATTTGCATCTGGTTCTATAAGAGCAAAGGACATTCTAGAAATAATACATAGGGATGTGTTTGGACCTGTTCCTATTCCATCATTAGGAAAATATGTGTATTACGTTTCATTTATAAATGATTTCTCAAGGAATATATGGATTTATTTCTTTTGAATGAAATCTAAAATATTTGTGAAGTTTAAAGAATTTAAGGCTCTTGTATAAAATCTATCATAAAATAAACTAAAGGTGTTGAGGATAGATAATGGTGGAGATTTCTGTGGGAATGAATTCGAGGACTTTTGTAAGAAGTGTGGTATATCAAGGAAAAACACTACTCCATACACACCTTAACAGAATGGAGTTACTGAGAGGATGAATAGGATGTTGATGGAAAAGGCAAGGAGCATGCTAAGCAGTGTTGGGATAGGACAATAATTCTGGGCAGAAGTAGTGGAGACAACATGTTACTTGGTAAACCGATCACCCACATAAGCATTGATTGATAAAACTCCTCAAGAGGTATGGACTGGTAAGAAACCCTCTATTAAGCATTTGAAATTTTTTGGACATGATGCTTATGTACATGTTCCAAAGGAGAAAAGGAGCAAGTTGGATAAGTAAAGCTGAGAAGTGTATCTTTATTGGCTATAAAGATGGTATGAAAGGGTATAAGAATTGGAATCCTATAACTAAGAAGACTGTTTACAATCGAGATGTTGTGTTTTGAGAGGTCAAAGAAGTCCCCATATAGGAAGTGAATCCAATGGAAAAGGAACCAGAGAAAATAGAGTTTAAGTTAGAAGGTGAAGAATCTGACTCAATAGAAGAAGCTGAATCAGAATAAGAAGAACCTCATACTCCAGTTTTGAGGATATCATCTCGAGAAATAAGGCAACCAAAAAGGTATTCTCCTTTTGATTTTTGCTCTCATTTTGTTATGTCTATCACTGATGATGATCCTAGAAATGTGAAGGAAGTTGTTGATTCCAAGGATCGTGATCTCTGGAAAAGGGCATGGCTGAATAAATGGATTCCTTAAACAAAAAGAAGCTTGGAATATAGTCGAGTTACTAGCTGGAAGAAAATATGTTGGGAGAAAATGGCTATTTAAAAAGAATTTGAATGCAGAAGGTAAAGTGGATATGTATAAATCCCACTTGGTAGCAAAGGGATATTCTCAGGTAGAAGGGATTGATTTTGGAGAAATAATTTCTCCAATTGAAAAATTAACTTCTATTAGATTTCTTCTTTATATTGTTGCTGCTTTTGATCTTGAAGTAGAGCAGATGGATGTGAAGACAACGTTCTTACATGGGGATCTAGAAGAGGAAATATACATGAAACAACCAAAATGGTTCATAGTAAAGGGAAAGAATGAGTTGGTATGTAAAGTAAAGAAGTCCCTTTATGGTCTAAATCAGTCTCCAAGGATGTGGTGCCAAATGTTTGACACCTACATACTTGGATTGGAGTTTGTGATAAAAAAAAGTTAATCACTGTATATATTCCAAAAAGGTTGGTGATCACTTCATTAACATAGTTCTGTATGTTGATGACATGTTGCTGATTGGAAACAACAAAGATGTTATAAAGGAGGTAAAGTATCAACTGTACTCCAAGTTTGATATGAAATATCTCGGTACTGAAAACTTCATTCTAGGAATGGAGATAAGAAGAGATCGTGCAAACAAGATGATCAGTTTAAATAAAAGAAAATATGTTGAGACAATGCTACAAAGATTTAACATGCAAGAAAGTAAGTCGGTCAAGGTTCCTATTCCTATAGGTGTAAACTTATATTTAGAGCAGTGTCCCAAGACATAGGAAGAAGAATAAGATGTGTCATGAGTTCCGTATGCCAGTGCAATTGGTATTTTTATGTATGCAATGGTCTATACATTGCTCATGTAGTGGGATTTTTTAGCAGATATATGTCAAAACCAGGAAAGGAGCATTGGATAGCTGTAAAGAGGGTCTTCAGATATTTGTGTGGCACCACATATTATGCAATCTGCTACCAAGGAAGACCTGGACTAGATAGAGTAATAAATGTACATGGATTTGTTGATGCAGACTGGGCTGGAGACCTTGATAACATAATATCTACAAGTGGTTATGTGTTTAACCTATTTGGAGGAGCTATCAGTTGGATGAGCAAGACACAAGCTGTAGTTGCACTTTCAACTACAGAAGCTGAATACATGGTAGCCATTCATGCAAGCAAAGAAGTTGTGTGGTTGCAAAGATTGTGTTTAGGTATTCGGTTTATACAGAAAGGTGTAAGGTTATATTGTGATATTCAAAGTGCAATATGTGTGGCAAACAACCCTTCTTATCATGCTAAGACAAAGGATATTAATGTGCAATATCACTTTGTGAGAGATGTGGTAGAAGAAAAGAAGGTGTTGTTGGAGAAGGTTGACACCGTGAAAAATGTTGCAGACTCATTAAAAAAGTGTGTTAGTACAAAGAAGTTCTCTTGGTGTAGAGAATCTATGGGCATTGCTGCCATGAACCTATGACTTTATGAGTACATGACTCATTACTATGCAAAGGAAACAACAAGTGGTAGAATGTTGGGTATATGCTATATTCTTTGCATGTGCGTATGGAGGGGAGCTACGCATGTCAGCACTGTCGCTCGACGATCCCAAAAGCACCTTATGAAATTTATGGCTATTTATCGAATTTATGGATTTTTATAGAATTTGTGGATATTTATAGCTATTTGTGGCTATTTTTAGAATTTGTCTAAAAATATGTAACTTAATCTCAGTTAAGGGATTGGAGTCTTTTTCTAATCCGAGTTAACAAATTAGGGTATTTGGATGTTGTTGAATACCTATATTTTGTATTGTGAGGATTCATAATGTAATGAAGAGAATATAGGAGGGGTGGCTCCAAGGTTTTCTGGTTTTTCCCGGTTAAGGGTTTCCATGGTAAATCTTTGTGTTTATATGTGAATGATGTGTAGTGATATCTATTTTGTTAAAAGAATCTATATGATTTGCTTCTCTGCACAAGTTTAAAACTTACACAAGTACCTAACGAAAAGAATTTAGTTATGTAAAAAACTATGAAATTATGATAAATGATTTCAATACACATGTTGATCTAAATATCTTACCATAGGTTCTTATGATTTTTTGATAGGAATGGACTGGTTAGAAAAACACAGTGTGGAAATACAATAAAAATTTAGAAAAACTGGTTAGAAAAATTTTATATGCATGCATTATAATGGAAATACAATTAAAGTAAAAGGAATTCCCATAAAGGTTACCATCAAAGAAATATCCACCTTGTAGATGAAAAGATCTGTACGTAATGGATGTACAGTTTTTTAGTCTATGTAATGGATGACAAAGATAATGATAACAAACTTAAGATAGAGGTTATATCAATCTTAAAATATTTTAAATACATCTTCTCGGAAGAAATCCCTGGACTATCTCTAAGAAGGGACATAGACTTTATAATCAATATGATACCGAGAGCGGTACCAACGTTGAAAGCTCCTTATCAGATGAATATAATAGAACTTAAATAACTTAAATCACAATTGCAAGAACTAATTGATAAAAAAAGTACATTCAACCTATTGTTTCCCCTTGGGGACCACTGGTCTTATTCATAAAGAAGAAAGATGGCACTTTAAAATTATGCATAAATTATCGGTAACTAAACAATATGACTATTAAAACCCAATATCCTTTACCTAGTATAGACAATCTATTTGATCAGTTCTAAGGGGAAACAATATTCTCCAAAATAGATTTAAGGTCTGGATACCATTAGGTATGGATCAAGGATGAAGACATCTTTGAAACTGCTTTTAGAACTCGGTATGGTCATTACAAATTCATCATATTGCCCTTTGGTTTAACAAACACACCTACAGCTTTTATGTGCTTAATGAATAGTATTATGAGTAACTACTTTGATAAATTTGTAGTCATATTCATCGACAACATAGTGATTTAATCAAAGAATAAATAGGAACACGAAGAACACCTAAGGATAATTTTACAAGTGTTAAGAGAACAACAATTGTTTGCTAATTTTAGCAAGTGTGACTTCTTTAAGGAAATAATTCAATATCTAGGACACATCGTGTCTAAATATGGAATATCAATTGACCCTGATAAGATTAAAAATATTACTGAATGTTCAGTTTCGAACAATGCAATAGACATTAGATCATTCTTGGGATTTACTAGCTATTAACAAAATATTATTGAAGGAATTTCTAAGATGCCCACCCCATAACTTCACTACAGAAGAAAGGTAATAAATTTGATTGGAGCGAAAAGTATACTGAAAGTTTTAATAAACTACAACACATGTTAACCATTGCCCCTATCTTAAAAATTTCTGATCCTTTTAAAAATTATGTCGTATGCAATGACGCATGTAAGGAAAGATTAGGCGGGGTGCTAATTCAAGACAACTACATTGTGGCATATGATTCTAGAAAGTTAAAAGAGAATGAGAAGAAATATGATACACATGACTTAGAACTTGTTGCAATTATACATGCACTAAAAATGTGGTGACACTACCTCATCGAAAGAAAATGTTTGTTGATGTCAGATAACATAACCTTAAAATACTTGTTTGATCAACAAAACCTTAATGTTAGAGAAGCTAGGTGCTTTTCCTTTTTAAATGAATATGACTTCAAAATAAAACATATAAAAGGGAAAGAGAATAAGGTTACTAACACTTTAAGTCATCACACAAACTTACTATTCACAAGCAGTAGCTATGGATTAGATTTAGAAAATCAAATCTTGAATGCATAAAATTTGGATAAAGAATATCAAAACCTAAAAGAAAAGTCTGCATAAAATGAAAAGAACCAAATAAAAACAAATTTTAGTCTAAATGGAAGAAGGTTACTGCTACATAATAACGAGTTATACATACCAAATTCAGCAAATGATAAATTAACTATTATGTATGAGTTACATAAACAACCATATTCAAGACACCCTGGATACCAGAAAATGATCACTATGATAAGAAATGACTTCTTTTGGCCTAAAATGAAAAAAGAAGCAGCATAATATTTAGCATGCTGCATCGAATGCCAATAGGTAAACGCAGAACAATAACATCCAACATGGTTACTGCAACCACTACCCATTCCGAAATGGAAATGGAAACCAATCAGCATGGATTTCATAACAGGTCTACTTAAAAATTTTAAACAACGTGACTCAATCATGTTCGTAGTAGACAAATGAAGTAAATAAACTCAATTTATTCTGGTAAAATCTACTTATAAGGTTGTTAACATTGTTGATATATTTATGAAATAAATTTTCAAGTTACATGGTGTACCTGAGGTAATAATCTCGGATAGATATATAAAGTTTACAGGGAATTTTCGAAAGGCCTTATTTAAAGGACTAGGCACACAATTAAATTTCAGCACTGTGTATCATCCGCAAACATATGGACAAATGGAAAGAGTAAACCAAATTCTTGAATACATGCTTAGAATGTATATAATGGGCAAACCGGGTTAGTGGGAATATTACTTGCACTTAGTAGAATTTGCTTACAATAATCATTTTCAAGTATTATCTGGAATGAGTCCCTTTGAAATTCTATAAGGATTCAAATGTAACACTCCAATTTCTTGGAGCATTCCCATCGATAGGTTAATGTTAGGACTCGAATTGTTAAAAGATATGAAACTAATAGTGAAACGGGTACAACAAAATTTGAAGGCCGCTCAAGACAGGAAAAACAGTTATGTTGACTTGGAAAGAAATCCTCGAGAGTTCTAGGTAGGAGAGCATGTATATATATAAAGGTAAAACCCAAGAAAAAATTCCTAAGACTAGGAATATACTCAAAATTGGCACCCAGGTATTGTGGGCCATTTGAAAATTTTGGCAAAAGTAGGGTTGGTAGCATACGAATTAGCCTCACCACCTACAATTAAAGTACATAATTTTTTTCATGTTTCCATTTTGAATAAGTATATTCATGATGTTTCTCATGTAATTCACTAGAATGTTATACAGGTGGAACCTGAAGAAGAGTTTCAGGTGGGACTAGATCATATTCTCGACAGGAGAGAACTTTTACTTCGAAACCGTACCATCAGACAAGTCAAGGTGAAATGTAAGCATCTTAGTCCAAGAGAGTCCACTTGGGAATTTAAAAGTGATATGTGGGAGGCATATCCGATCTTATTTCAAGATGAAATAATGGAAGAATACAGACAAAAAATAATAACACCGGGGATGGTGTTATCCTCTAAGGGGAGGCGTATGTAATACACCAAATTAAAATAAATTATTATTATTATTGAATAATTTATTTTTTAAATGTTTTTGACAAGAAAGTAAAAAATAGATGTAATGGATTATTCTTATTATTAATTAAAAATACTAGAAGGAAACATAACTGGAATATTTGTTGAAAGAGTGTTTAGTGACCCACAAGGGGAAAATACAAGTGGTGAAAGCCGTCGAGTGAGAACTCAAGATGCAGGAGGCATCCTCCCCAAAATTAGTTCACAACTCCTTGTGGAGTGCTAAAGAGCAAGAGGCTCATAAATGACCAAGTCCTAGGAAAAATACTATATAATAGTGTGTCCATTTAGAAAACAGGAGGCTATTAGTGGATGCGGAATTGATCTGTTAATGCAAGAGATGACACATTGAGTGTATTTTTCTCGTGGTTCAGTGAACATGATCAGGGGTTCTAGAGCAAGTGAGACTTGGCTGATCTAGGAGTTGGTTGGGAGGAACGACTATTTCAATTATGTTTTCTTAATAGTGGTGTCAGGCATCCATAATATTTAATGCTGCAAATGATCAAACATTAATTCACCGTTAAATACATATCTCCATATCGATTCATATCAAATGATTTTGGTTGAAAATTAATTCCAAGATTGTCTTCTATGGAGTAACAACTAAAGTGACTCCAATTCTGGGTGTGTCTAAGGAATCGAAGGTGGGGAAATGACAAGTAGTTCCTAAGAATTACCCAATGGATTTGGGTTTAAGAAAAACCTAGATAGGGGAGGGGTCAAAAGTTTGACCTTTCTAGTGGAACATAAGGGAGAGGTGGAAGTGGTAAGAACGTCTTTGGGAAGAAGGCTTTGACGAAGAGGGTGTTAGAAAAAACCGAGATGGTTAAACTTGATTTACCACTCAGTTACAAAATTTTCATGTCAACTTCGAATTCTTATTTTTCTTGTCGGGAAAAACTTGTCTAACTCCTACTAGACAAGTCTACCATAATATTTCGACAAGTTTTTTTAAAGAGTAAATTTGGTCGGTATTTTCGACCCAAATCTTTTTACCTCGACAAGTTCGTACTTATCGGTTTTAGTGACTCACTTCAATTTGACAAGTTTTACTTCAACCAAACTTAACCGATAGGTTTATTTCGACCGGTTTACGGACTTACTTGACATGTTTACTTCAACTATTTTACTCTCGACAGTTTTACTTCAACTAACGGACTTCAACTTAACCACTTTTAGTCGAATTTCATAAATGATGTTTCTTAGTCTAAAGACTTAATAAATCAATAATATTTTTCACTGAATGATAACATGAAGTAAAACTCGACACAACAACAATTCAATAGAATTACAAAATCATATAACCAAACATTAAGTAGACTTGTGTCAACCACTCTACTGTAAAACCTGAAACTTTTACCAAGTGAAACGTTTATGGATTATTTGATCTTTCACTCAAACCGTAAATGTAAAAAACATTTACTCAAGTAATTATGGAGAGAATGAGTGGCTAAATAAACATGTATTCAACCATAAACTATTTGATTTATATAATTTGTCTCGACATAACAAAGAACTATATGTCGTAAATGCAAACTTGAAATTTACAGAGATATTTAAACTTTTACAGAGCTTCGACTCTCAACATCTTCAAACACACGTAAGCTTGAGCTTCGACGCAATTCTCTCTTCACTCTATGCTACCCACTAAGCTCTCTCTCACTCTCTTTGTTGTGTCTATTGTGTCTAACTTAATTTACAATATTCTTCTTCTATTTATAGGAAAACTAGAATTTTCTTCTCCGTGAATCTACTGAATTTCCATTAAAGACTGTAATAACTATCTACCTAACAACTTATCTTCCGAAATTTAATTCGACCAATTTATATTGAAGAGTCGTGAACTCTTCACTCTTGTCAGACTGTTTGATAGAGACTGAAATGATAGGGACTCTAGTAGAGTCGGCTGAGATATGGTATGGCTCTGTAAGTAATTACTATTTCCAACACTCCTCCTTAATTATGAGCAAATGATGATCTTAAAACAAAATTTTACAAAATGATTCAAAGATTAAACTTACTCTATCCATGACAAAGTTCACTGTGTAGAACTTGTCATTCCAAGATAACTACACAGATACTGGAATTTATCCCTTTCCAATGTTTTTGTAAAGATGTCTGCAAGTTGATCTTCAGACCTGCAAAATTCTAAACAAATTAATTTGTTGTTCACCAACTCTCTTTTGAAATGAAACCTTGTGTCGATGTGATTGGTTATCTTGTGAAACACGTGATTCTTAGACAATGTTATGGCTGAATTGTTGTTGGTTCTTGTTGGTTCTGTGACATATATTTCAAAATTCTATGCATCCAAAAATCTTGACATGCAATGCTTGTAGCTGCAACATACTCTGATTATGCTGAAGACGGAGTAACTATGGGTTGTTTTTTGAAGCCCATGAAACAATACCTATAGAAAAATGAAATGTGTACCCAGATGTGCTCTTCCTTTCATCTATGTTGCCTCCATTTTCATTGTCATTGTAGCCAATAAGTTTAAAATTTTATGAGTTTGAATACATAATGCCAATGGCTTTTGTGCCACTTACATACCTCATAATTCTTTTACCTGCTTTCCAATGAGATTCTTTTGGTGACTCCATGAATCTTGAGATCAGACTTACTCCATACATGATGTCTGGTCTTGTTGGTGTTAAATACATAAGGCTTCCAACAAGCCTTTTAAACAGCATAGGATCTACAGTTGATCCATCATCATCCTTGCTCAATTTTAAACCTGTTATTAATGGTGTTGGGGTTGTCTTGCAATTTTACATATTAAATATTTTTAAAAATGCACTTACACATTTATATAGTGATATAAACATATCACTTTCAGGCTACTGGACTTCAATGCCCAGAAAAAATTTCATAATCCCCAAATCAGTCATTTCAAATTCACTTTCCATGACTTCTTTAAAATATTCTATGTCAAATTCATTAGTAAATATTAAATCGTCTACATACAGGAAGACAATTAACATCTTACCTTTCTTATCAAATTTGGTGTACAAATTCTGTTCACTTTCACTTCTGTGAAATCCATTTTCAGTGAGATAGGAATCAATCTGACTGTGCTAAGCTCTAGGAGATTTCTTCAAACCATAGAGTTCCTTTTTCATCTTGTACACTTTATTCTCCTAGCCTAAAGCTTCATAGCCTTGTGGTTGTTCCACATTTACTTCCTCTTCTAGATATCCATTTGATAAACAGACCATTTGTTTCGTGCAGCAATGGCCAAGACTGTTCTAACTATATCCATGCATGTGATAGGTGAAATTTTGTTATTGAAATATATGATGGGTTGTTGTGTGAACCCTCTTGATACCATTCTTACTTTGTGCTCCTGCATATTCCCATCGACATCTTGCTTGGTCTTGTAAATCCATTTGGAGCTGATTACATATTTATCTTTTGGTACATCAACCAACTCCCATGTTTGATTCTTCTCAATGGATTCTATTTCTTCATCCATGGCTTGTGCCCATACTTCTTCTTCAATAGCTTCTTCAAATGTTAGTGGATCATATATAGGAGAAAATAATGCAAAGAGAGAGAATGAATTTTGTGTACTAGCTTCATATATTTCACATAGAATTCTTGTCTTCATTGGTTCTGTCGATGTCGAACTCGACGAAATGCTTAATGGAGTATGTTTTCCTCTTGCTGTTCTTATCGGTGTAGCTTGAGTTGAAACTTGTGTCAATGTTCCTTATGCTAAACCATTTCATGGTGTTACGGGAGTCGACGGTGCTACAACTGTTTGACTTACATGTGGTGTTTGGACCACTTCCTCCACCATGTCATCATTGTCGACATTCGACACAATATTGACATTTATGTTGATAGTTCAATCCCATGATTCATTCTCGACAAATTGAACATATTGACTGATGATCACTTTCCTTCCAACAAGATCATACAACTTGTATGCTTTTGGGTCTTCAAAATAGCCAACAAAAGTACATTTTTGTCCCTTGTTATCTAGCTTCTTTCTCAGCTCATCTAGAACATGAGCATATGCAGCACAGCAAAAAAAAATTAAATGAGTAACACTATGATTCATACCTATCCATGATTCTTGAGGAAATTTGTTCTTCTCACTCTTTGTCAGACATCGGTTCATGATATATAAAGTAGTTGCGACTGCTTCAGCCCAATATTCATTTGGAAAATGCTTGGATTCCATCATGTTGTGCACCATCTCGATAATGGTTCTTTTCTTTCTTTCAGCAACACCTTTTTGCTGAGGTGTATACCATGCAGTGAATTTATTTTGTATGCCATGGATCTTGAAAAAATTTAGAAATTCATCTGAAACATATTCACATTTTCTGCCAGTCATTAATATTTTGATGTGGTGTCCACTCTGGTTCCCCACAAGTGCCTTGAACTGCTGAAAATAACTAAATGCATCAAATTTATGTTTCACAAAATAAGCCCATGTTTTTCTTGATTAGTCATCAATAAATGTAAGAAAATAATTGCAGCCACCAATGGATGATGTCTGCATTGGACCACAAATATCAGAGTGCACAATCACAAGTGGTGTGCATGCTCTATATGACTTTCTGACTGGAAAAGTCTCTGTATGTTTCTTTCCAAAAATGCATCCTTCACAAACCCTTTCTGGTTTTTCAATCAATGGCAATCCTTTCACCATATTCTTTGTGTGAAGTGGCTTCATCCCACCAAAATTCAAATGTCCAAATCTGAAATTCCACAGCTAGGACTCATCTTGAACTTCTGTTTGAAATGCATCCTGAAAATCAGTGGTTCCATTTTATTTCTTGTCGAAGTGCTCGATTGCTTCTTTAAATTTTTCCTTGAATGCAACCCCTATATTTGTATTTCCGTTCATGTCCGGAATTATCCTCAAAGGAAACAGGCGTTGATTTTCATTGGCACTTTTTCTATCAGTTGGTTGCTTGGACTCTTATCTTTAATCACACGGTGATAATCTTCTATGTAGACTTCATAACCTTTCTGTACCAGTTTTCCAATGCTCAACAAATTGTGTTTCAGACCTTCGCCATGATAGACATCAGGAATAAACTTACTCTCCCCCTGTTTGGTTAGAATACCAATAGTACGTTTTCCAAAAACAATGACTTGGAAATTATTTCCAAGTGTAACATCAGTTTGAACTGAATTATCTAGACTAGAAAACAAATTTAAATTACCAATCATATGATTGTTGAAGCCTGAATCTAAGTATCATATGTCATGTGGAATTTCTTGGACAGCATGGCATTGAATTAGAGATGCATATGCCATTAACATTGCACTCGAGGGAGTGCTAGTGTTGGTCGACTGATTTGTACTTTGCCTTCCTTGGTCACATTTTTTGTTCCTGCATTCATATGCATAATGATCAAATTTATTACAATAATGAAGTTGAATTTTTTATTTATCAAACCTTTGACCACTTGGCTGACTTGGATTCTGATTCTCTCCTCTACCAGTGACATTTGCAGGACTTCTATCACGTCCTCCTCTGGAAGAAATTCTTCCTCTGCCTCTGGAGATGTTTCACCCCCTGCCTCTACCACGGCTTATGAATTACTATGTTGTGAATGCACCTTCCAATGATGTATTTGTTCTGCTAATTCTATGTTCATGATTGATGAGTGAAGCTAGCATCTCATCAATGGCAAACACCCACATGTCTTTGTTTTGTTCCAAGGTCACAACCAAGGATTCAAATCTTGGGGGAACATTTCTGAAAATTTATTCAACCACCCTCTGGTATTCTATTTTTTCTCCATGACATTTTAGTTGATTTATCAAACCAACAACTCAAGTGTATAATGAGTCTACTAACTCTAAATCTTTCATTGACAAAGATTCAAAATATCTTCTAAGAATCTGCAACTTGGAAGTCTTTACCTTGTCCAAACCTTGATAGGAATTTTCCAATGTGTCCCAATCCTACTTAGTGTTAATTGTTGTTGCTACTCTTGGGAGTATGATTTCATGCATGGCTTGATGTATGTAGAACAAAGTTTTTCCATCTTTCTTCCTTTGTTCCCTCGGAGTATCTTTCTAAGCTTATGTGAAATTTTTATATACTGTCTGATCTACTAGCACTGCATAACCATGTTGGACAATTTTCCAAACATCTTGACCTCTGAAAAAAGACTTCATTTTTAGAGACCAATATTCATAATTCTTTTCTGTAAAAATTGGGTTTTGCAAACTCGACATGTTTGAACCAGAAGTAGAAGCCATTTTTAATTTTTAATTTTCCTTAGAAAATTACTTTTCCCTTTTTAAGACAAGATTTCTTTCCTAAACCTTGTTCTGATACCAATTAGAAAAAGCCGAGTCGGTTAAACTTGAGTTATCGCTCAGTTATAAAATTTTCACGTCGACTTTGACTTCTTCTTTTTCTTTTTGGGTAAAACTTGTCTAACTCCAACTAGACAAGTCTACCAAAATATTTTGACAATTTTTTTTAAAGACTAAACTTGGTCAGACTTTTCAACCCAACTCTTTTTACCTCGACAAGTTCTTACTTGTTGATTTTACCGACTCACTTCACTTCGACAGGTTTTACTTCAACTGAAATTAACTGACAGGTTTACCTCGACCGGTTTACGGACTTACTTAATAGGTTTAATTCTACATTTTTACTCTCGACAAGTTTACTTCAACTAATTGACTTCGACTTAACCACTTTTTGTCTAATTTCATAAATGTTGTTTCTTAGTATAAAGACTTAAGAAATCAATAATATTTTTCATCGAATGGTAACATAAGTAAAATTCGACACAACAACAATTTGACAGAATTACAAAATCATATAACCAAACATTCAATAGACTTGTGTCGACCACTCTGACGTAAAACCTGGAACTTTTATAGGGTGAAATGTTTATGGATTCTTTGAACTTTTGCTCAAACCGTAAATGTAAACAACATTTACTCAAGTATTTCTGGATATAATTAGGGGCTAAATAAACATGTATTCACCCATAAACTATTTGATTTATATAACTTGTCGTGACATAACAAATAACTATATGTCGCAAATGCAAACTTGAAATTTACAAAGATATTTAACTGTTCACAGAGTTTTGGCTCTCGACATAATCAAACACAAAGAAGCTTGAGCTTCCACACAATTCTCTCTTCACTCTCTACTACCCTCTAAGATGTCTCTCGCTCTCTATGTCGTGTCTATTGTGTCTAACTTAATTTACAATATTCTTCTTCTATTTATAGGCAAGCTAGAATTTGCTTCTCCATGAATCTACTGACTTGCCATTAAAGACTGTAATAACTATTTATCTAACAAATTAGCTTCAGAAATTTAATTCAACTGGTTTACATCACAGAGTCGCGAACTTTCCATTCTTGTCAAACTGTCTAACAGAGATTGAACTAATACGAACTCTAGCAGAGTCGATTGAGATCTAGTATGACTCTGCAAGTAATTACTATTTCAAACAGAGGGCACAGAAGGATTTCAAATTTCTTGAAAAACCTATTTATATGACAATTGGGAGAGATGTGCATTTGGACCATTTGGCTTGTTTGGTGACAAGAACCCTTGTAGGATGGATCAAGTATGTTTGTTTGAATCAATTGGAGTTTGTTGAATGGATTAATGATGATTGGAAGCTGATGGTGGACTATTGTCCTCAACTCAATATGTTGGTGAATGGATGGTATTGTTTCCATTTTTTGTATGTCGATGAAGGTCAAAAAAAAATTTCTAACCCATGGATTATCAAGGGTGGCTCATTGGTACTTAGTAGGTGGCATATTTATTTCAATCGTTTAAGAGGGTCAATGGCTTTGCACCATCCTTGGTTTTTGTTACCACGTTTTTTTGCTTCATCTTTGGTATCGATCGGTGTTTGAAGACATGGCCAATAGAATCGGTAGACTCATCCATATGGAGAAAGACATGCTATATGGTGTAGATAAGCATTAGCAAATATCTCGGTATGTGTTCAAAGGGTCACATGTAGAAGTTGTGAGTTGTTCAAACGATGAGACCCTTATTCATAGACTAGATTACAAAGATATTCCTTTTATATGCTTTCTATGTAGAGAGACTAGGCATCTAAGAAACTAATGTTCAAGTTTAATATCTGAAGAAGGTAGAAATAAGGGATTTGTTTAGATGGTCCTAGTGCACACCAGGTCTTCATTTGCATCTAAAGAGAATGGATACCCTACTAGAGCAAACCTTCTGTCACAAATAGTGAAGGATCTCGACAACGGGTTGCAAAGGATTTCTAACTCAATGGTGTCTTCTATTCTCAACAAGCTTGATAAATTACCCTCCTCTGTTTAAAAATCTCTTTTGCAGAAATGATTAGATATTATTAAAACTTGTGTTCTTCTATGGAATGGTTCTGGTGAATTCTATTATGTGAGTGTTGGTTTTGAGTCTGTTCCTTTGAGAACACCGAGGTCTAGGGTGGTAGAGTTCCAATTTTGGAACCAAAGGTTGGTACTGGGGGGATGCTAATGATAGAGGAGGTCGGTCTTTCTTTGGGTTTTGAGGATTCATACATCCACCCTCTCTCAGCGGATTATCCTATCGATTTTTACATGTAACTCTTTCTGTAGGCAGTTATTATAAGCCATATTTCATGTTTGGTGGCAGTTATGAAGGTGATCGAACTGAGATATCGATGACTTAATATGCGTATTTTTCCTATGTATATACTATCCCAAATTTTATTTTCTCTTTGAATAGCAAGTTGTGTTTTTTTTTCAATTTGAAAAATAAAACTTACTTAAGATTCAAACCATGGACTACCAAAAGTAAATACCTACACTAAATGATATAGCGATCCAATTTATAATAACCTTTTAATAAAACTAGCAACAACCATATTATTTGACATATTCATAATGTTTTTTTCACTAAAGAATGTGTCAATTAATTGTATCTAATAGTTAAGCTAATATAACAACCACTTTATTTATGGTTGTTAAGATCATAGTTGAAGTTAGGCTCATAGTTGTATCGTCATTGGAGTTAAGCTAATAGTTGTATCTAATAGTTAATATAAATCTTAGACTAAGCCTTATGCACATTAACTCGACTCCCAACTTTGAGATGGAGTTCAACTATCACATAAGCTACACATTACCTAATTGATTGTTCTTGGTGCATGGTTTCACTGCAATCAAGGTCAACTTCTCATGCTAAGAGATGGAGTTCAATTAAATTTAATTTAATAGTTGTATCACTATTGGAATAATTTAATAGTTATCTAATATAACTACTATTAGAGTTGAAGTTAAGCTAATAGTTGTAGAATCATTGGATTTAAGCTCATAGTTGTATCTAATAGTTAATCTAATAAAGTAAAAGTCATGATTGGAGTTGAAGTTAAGCTAGTAGTTGTATCATCAATGTATTTAAGCTAATAATTGAATAGTTGTATCTAATAATCTAATAGTTGAAGCTCAATGTGCATAAGGATTAGTCTAAGCTTTATATTAACTTTTAAATTAACTATTAGATACAATTATTAGCTTAAGTCCAATGATGATACAACTATGAGCCTAACTGAACAACTATAAACTTAACAACCATAAATTAAGTGGTTGTTATATTAGCTTAACTATTAGATACAAGTAATTGACACATTCTTTAGTAAAAAAAATTATGAGGGTGTGTGTAAGAAGTTGAGAGACCTTTTAGATGCAATGGTGGAGTGAAGTCAATCACTCTTAATCCAAAAAAAGAAAATCATCCCAAGCAATCCCGAACCTGCCAAGCCTAGTCCCAAGGCTTCCAATAGGCATGCCAACTAGGATAGTAAACCAAATCACGCCTCCGTTTTAGTGAACGAAATTGCACCTAGTCCCAAGGCTGCCAATAGGCATGCCAATTAGGATAGTAAACCAAATCGTGCCTCCATTTTAGTGAACAAAATCCCATGCACAATTTCGTTCACTAAAACGGAGGCACGATTTGGAAAGCCTGTTTTTTTTTTAAAATAGGCCACAACCGTCTTTTTCTCCTCACCGCGTGGCTATTGGACCAAGAAGGAGAAAATCTCGACTGGGCGAACGCGATTTTGGGTGTGCCAAATCCCTCCATATCCACCTTTGGATAAACCTCCTCTTTGTGAGGTATTTTCCTCATTTCTTTTCAT
>LPNX010633791.1:108937-123637 GCA_001517045.1 Pseudotsuga menziesii
GAAAGGTCATTCAATTTCCTACATTTCTTGTTTTTAACTGATCGCAAGATTCATTGTGTAAGTGTCTCAAAATATCCATGCAAGTTGATGGATATCGGTTTTTTCAGTTTTGTATTGCATCTAACACACCAAAAGAGACCCTCAACTTCTTGCACACACCCATGAATATGTCAAATATAGACCTCTCTCCGTATTTCAAACATATTAATCTTAGTAATATAGTTGTTGCTAGTTTATTACTTATCATTCATTATCTTAGTAATATAATTGTTGCTAGTTTATTACTTAATCATCATCATTCTCCATAATTATTTACCGTTAAGCATATAATTACTTGATAATCATTCATACCCCAATGGAACATGGATCCTTCAAGACTAAAACAAAAACCAAAACTGTAAACATGGTGATGGGATGAGGAATTGATATGTTTATATGTCGAGGTTCATATTTTTATTATTTTTCTTTTTTTTTTAATAATTTAAAGACCGACCCTCCTATGTTAGGGACCCCGAGGCCTCCCCACCCCACCGTCCCCCAAAATACCCCAAAATTTTGGGGTGTCTCTACACGTCCCCAATGTGCGTTTCCCTGCTCCCACGCCCCCACGTCCTGGAAAATTGGTGAAACACTGGAAATAATGGAATTGCCATAGTAGATAAAAAGGCAAACAAATATTGAAGGCAAAAACCAAACATGTCTTTACATTTGGCTCTTGAATCGATAAGTCTAGAAATGTAATCAAGCCTGTGAATTATTACAAGAGCCAATTACTTGGAAAATAAAATATAGGGACCACCCAAGATAGTTAGCCGAAAAATGGTTTTGGTTTGGAACTTGGAACCTTCCTATTTGAAATCAAACTTGACTGAGAAGAATGCTATAAATGTGAACCAGTCTTATGGCCTTTCTTCGTGTTGGGGAATTTTTCTATAAAGACTTAAAATGTTGCTCCTTAACTGTAGTATTTTCTCTATAGATTCTCATGGATACATTCAATACCTAGAGAAAAAAACACCTAACCATGTCTATTTCTTATAATTTTAAATTTTATGCCCTTCAAAAAGAAACATGATTAGATTTGCACCTTTTAATGGTAATGTCATGAAATATTTACCAAGGAATCCTGAATTACAGGCACAGTGGTAAGTTTCCAATTGTTCAGTTGCTATTTCATTTCAACCCCAGGGCCTAAAGTACTATTCATTTGCATCATTTTTAGGTGATAAACATTTGTCTCCACTGTCTAGTCTCTCTTCATCTTCTATTCTATTTCTATGAGTTGACAATGTGTCTTGGGTGCCAGTTCTATGACATACCTTCTTTTTTTTTTCTTCTGATTTCAGTTTCTAGCAGTGATGTTCATGGCACATACATCCCTCTTAAAATGAAATGGAAATTCTATTAATGCTCTTAAGTGACAAAAAAATGGTCAATGGGATTGGATGAGATCTAAGCATGTAAGGTACATCAAGCAAGAGGGTTCTTGATGCAAAGAAAACTATTGTTGGCCAAGTAAAAGTGAAAAAATAAAAGAATAAAATAGAAGAAAAAGGAAAAGAGCATGAAAATTACTAAAGCATATCCTTAGAACAAGAGATGGGTTAATTTTAAGTGAAATATGCACATCCTAGCCATGCAAAGTGTAGTTGTTGCTCCTCAGAATTTGATGAATTTAGGTGAGGACAAACAAACAATAATATCCTATGCTGTAAAAGTCACCAAGCATGCTTGGAACTTGGAAGAAATCAGGGATGTAATCTGTCCACTGGAACTTTTTGATATCTCTCTTCCATGGCTAGAGATGCTGGCATATGTGGTCTTATGTCTAGAAAGAAGTATGTTTATACCTCTACTTTTGCTCCGAATGCTCTCTTGCTATCTTCTGATCAAGTTTGAATCTGTAGGACCCTTTAGTTTTTATATTCGTGGGGCTTGCTATCTAAAATACTCATTTTTTTCCCTTGAAAGCTCTGTTCTTTTTGTTATTCACATGTCTCTTTATTGTGAAAAAACATGTTCTGGCTTGATTCCCCCTCTTTAGCTTGGATGGTTGCGGCCTGTTAGGTGTATAATTTAATGATTTTAAGACAGTTGAGACGGTTGAGAACTACGCTCCTCATCCCCTTCTATTGCTTCCTACTCATTCTAATTGTAAAACAAACATAGTGGCTAATGCCCAATTGATTTTACCTTCAAATGATGGTGTATTCGAGTCTCCTCAGTCTGAGAAATTTCACAATTTAAATTTGACTAACCACCAAGCCATAATGGCTAGCATTATACAACCCTACATGAGTCTACCAAGTATACTCAAGAAGCTCAGCTTGTGGATAGGTTGAGAACATTTTGGCAGAGCAAGTGGCATCGTTTGAAGTGAAGTTCTGGGAATAACCCTACTTGAGTCTACTTGGTTGCAAGTCAAGGGGTTTTGGTGTGCATTTTGGGAGGTGTGGCGGATTTATTTATTGGAGTAAGAGAACCCTCTGAGCCATGCCCCATGAACCCTAACATCACGACTGCAGATAGCAAGGCAGATAAAGGGGTTTCAATAGATGGATTGTTGCGGTGAAGAGATCCAATAATACATAAGAAACTTTTCTTCCCCGACAAAACTAACCTCCATTGTGCGACCTAGCTTCTAGGTTCATCCTATGTTATACTATGGAAATGATGGGTAAATGTAGGATGAAAACCCACAAAATAAAAGACATAAATTGGGAATAACCCACAGAACAATAATATTATGAATGAATTGAAAGAACATTACAATAAATAATTTACCTTCTAATTACTATGATGTTAAGAGTGTAATCCCAAACAATGGGAAATACCTTGATGAGAAAGACCATTTTGGTCCAACCTTGACTAAAGATATGAAGTGAGGGGATGCTTATCTATGGATTAGATTATACTTCACCTATGTACGGGGATCTATTTACGAGGATTCAGGAAATAATATTAAATGGTGGATTTTCAATATCGATTCTCTAGCCAGGCTGAAGGAATTTTATTTGATGTGATCTTTGAGGCTGAGGCATTAAATGAATGGCATGATTATTCAACAAGAAATCTATGCATCTCCAACACGGAAGAGAGAAATCTTGAATCAGTGGTTGAGCTTATTTATCTTTTTTGACTTCTCGCCATTTATCCAAAACCTTATCCAACTACTATCTCATCTATTTTCAATTTATTATTATTACTTTAATTTCATTTTTTATAATAAGGTAAGAAGGAAAAAAAATTCCATGTCCAAGCATTGATTGTTCTTTTCTTATTGTATTTATCTTTAAATTTTATTTCATTTTTTTTATAGTAAGGTAAGAAAGAAAGAAAAAATCCATGTGCAAACATTGATTGTTTCTTTTTTGGTTTTATTTATTTATTTAAATTTTTTTTGATGTTTGAACAAAATGTGAAATCCTATTTGATTTTTCTTTTGGTATTATTCTCAATCCATTCTTATTTTTAGATTAAAAATTTAAATATGTTCGAAGATAACATATTTGAGGCTGTTTTACCTCCATATCACATAAACCTCATCATACGAATTGTTTACATGTTGATTTTTAAATGTGGTTCATCCCTTAGTGGCTACATTGCAGGCATGTAAGTGATCATTATTTTGCTTCTCAACACCATAACAGAAGAGAAGTGAAAGGGATCATGACTCTATAAATACTTTGAGCTTACTCCACAAAGAAAAAGAGATAATTGGGAGATAGCAATCAGAAGACACTCATTATCTACAAAATTAACAATGGTTCAAATATGTGAGGTTAAGTGTTCTACAGTTAAGTAAAACTTACCAGCCCTAATATAGAACAATAAATTATAAAAATTCTTAAGAAATTAGGCATAATTTTATCACATAAGACTAAAATCTATGGTGTTGCTATATATATATATATGAAATTAGGAATAATTTGATCACATAAGAATAAAATGTCTGGTATTGTTATATATATATATATAATTCATTCATTTTGATGACACTATTAACCCAAAAATCCCCCACATAGCTCTCAATGGCCTACACCACCCAAGGACACCATCTCACAACACTCATTTCACTCCATAAGACCTTCCATTTGACCCCCGCACCTCCAGAAGAGCCCAAGGATGAAGAAATGGGCTAAAAACCACAGAAAGGAGCCCTAAATAGCCCCCTAGGAGCTAAAGCTCTAAAAAGGGGCTAAACCCCTAAAAGGGGCTAAAATTAGGGAGAAAGGGTCTAAAGGCCCAAAAAAGGGGCTAAAGCCCTGACCAAAGGCTTTAAACCCTAAAATCCCTTGGAAAAACTATAAAAGGAGGGTGGGGGGTCACTCTCAAAACACTCCTTGCTTGCCTATTGTTATGCTGCTCGTGGATGATTTGAGACCTTTGCCTCTCAAACCACCTACTCTCCCTCTCCTCCATCTCCATCTCATCAAGCCATTGCTTCCCAACCAAGAGAGAGGTGCTCCCATGAGCTAGGGCATGATGGCCCATTTCCACCTAGGTGAGGTATAATTTCTTTTCATGTTTGTTTACTTGTTTTTCTTTCTAACTGATGTTTTTACTTGCAAGTTCTATTTGTTGACATTGTTTGCAAGTTTTCCATTGTAGTAGCTTAGGTTCTTGCAGGTTTCAAGGAGATGGAACCCTAACCCATTTTCTGCAGAGGGGTTCACAAGGGTTTCATCTCCCTCTTTCTTTTCTGTTATTAGCTCTTAGATATAGTTCATAGTTGTAGCCATTTGCTTACTCTATCTTAGTTTAGTTTGCAGTTCTGTTTATGCCATTTTCCCTTTCATTTTTCCTATTTTCAAAGAGTAGGAACCTACCCTTGTGCCCTATAGGCACAAGGGAGCCATTCATGCCCCTGTAGCAAGGAGAAATCCTTGCTACAGCTTTGGCGACCATACCAGGTCGATCCCACAGGACCTGGTATTAATCTTGCACATTGATCTAGGAACAAAGAATCAATCCCATCAAAGAATAATCAACAAATACTCACGAAATGGTGTTAATCAGAACTGGAATTGGTTTCCTCTCTATATATTTAATAAACAATGAATGGTTACAATAACAATGTCAAGCAATAGCTTGAATCCATGAAGAATTCGAATACCTAAGGATACAATTCGAATTCAGTGAGTGAGTCTAGCTTAATTGACTCTCAACCATTAGTTCACACTCAGTTAACCACTTGACCAAAACCCTAATTGAATCACCAAACCCTAACTGAAGTCGTAGTGCAATAAATGACTGAATCTCAACTGAAGGAGATCAAACACATGTCATAGCAATCCAACCATCAAGTGCTGGTGCTCCATGACTTCAATGAACCTCGATGAGGTTAACTGAAGCTGAACTGACCATCAGAAATTGGTGGAGGCTCCCTGTTGACTCCAGATCATTAAATAATAATAAATCATCATTAAATAATATATTTAATGAGAGGAGGCACCTTAACTAACTGGTTGAACTGATTGTAACCACCAGTTAGCAATTAGGTGCATTAATATCACTCAGATCACCCTTAGAGTGCTCCAGTTAGCCTGCTTGACTGTAGGAGATGGCTAAGTTAGCCTCCTTGACTGTAGGTAGGCGTGGGTGTGACTGGATGATGGATATTAACACTCCAATAATGTTAATTAATGTCAATTATACTTAGGATAGTGGTTTAACTAGGCCAATTTGACCAAAAAGAGTGTGTATGATGGTAAATGTCTCCAACACCCCCCCTTAAGCTATACTCAGGAAGAGTTAGAAAACATAGATGCATAAAAATGCTAGGGCCATGGGAACTAAGGCCATAGGTCACCCTGCACAATGCTGAAACTGAAACAATGCTCAAAACAAACTAAGTGAAGAAAAGAGGGAAAACCCAGTGGGAAAAACCTCCCCTCAAGATGAACACTGAAAGTAGTCTGGATCACCCTGATGAACTCACCCCCAACAGTGAACAGAGGTAAGTGAACTTCTTTTCTGAAAATCTCTTGGTGAAGATGTCTGCAACCTGCTCATCAGTCGGGCAGTATTATAGAATGATGGTCCTGTCATGCACTAGCTCCCTGATGTAGTGCATGTGAATCTCTACATGCTTCGTCCTCTTCCTGGTAACTAGATCCGTGGATATCTTAATAGCACTTTGGTTGTCACAAAAGAGGACAGTGGACAAAGTACTACCAAGATCAAACTCTAAAAGAATGCCTTGCAACCAAACTGCTTGGATGCAAGCATTCACCGCTCCTCGATACTCGGCCTCTGCTGAAGATAGTGCTATGGCAGCCTGATTTTTGCTTGACCAGCAAATAGGGCCACCACCAAACATGAATACATATCTAGAAGTTTAATTTCGATCAATAGAATCACCCGCCCAATCGAAATCTATATATCCAACCAACTCTAGGTCAGAGTCTGCAACATAGTGAATGACGTAGGTCCTGGTTCCCTGAATGTACTGGAGGATCCTCTTGGTTGCCTTCCAATGAATATCATGAGGGTTCTGCATGTATCTTGATACAACATTCATAGCATAACAAATATTAGGCCTAGAATGTGTCAAGTACAACAAGCTACCAATCAGCTGTTGATAGATAGTGCAGTCCATGGGAGGTGTGTGTTTTCCTTCTTCAAGGCTGATCCCTGAAAGGAAATGGAATGGTGCAGGCCTACATTCAGCCATGTTAAACTTGAATAACAGGTATGAAATTTATTTGTACTGAGTGACCATAATCCCATCAGAATTTTGCTCGATTTCGAGCCCCAAAAATTGTTTTAGAAGCCCCAAATCACTCATTTCAAAGGCATTGTGGAGAGCAGTTTTGATGGCTGAAATGGAGGAACTGTGCTACCTGTGATTAGTAAGTCATCAACATATAAAAAAATTATAATTATATGACCATCATGCTGCTGTAAATACACATTTGGATCTGATCTACATCTCTGAAAGTTTTGCGAGAGAAGGAAGGCATCCATCTTGGAATACCACTCTCTTGGGGCCTGTTTTAACCCGTATAGTGACTTATTTAGCTTGCAAACCAAATATGGATAGGTGATGCAGCCCTCAGGCTGCTTCATGTATATGTCCTCATGAATATATCCATGCAGAAAGGCTGACTTAACATCCATGTGATGCACCTCCTAGTGCTTGGATGTGGAAATAGCCAAAACAAGGGGGATGGAGTCCATTTTTGCAACCGGTGCAATTGTCTCATGGTAGTCCACTCCTTGGACCTAAGAGAAACATTTTGCTACCAGCCTTGCCTAATATTTGTAGTTGCTTCCATTAGCAGCAACCTTTGTCCAAAACAACCACTTGCATTGAACCAATTTCCTTCCTGGAGGAAGAGAAACTAGCTCCCATGTAGTGTTTTTCTGAAGAGAATTCATCTCTTCATCCATGGAAACTTGCCATCTTGGATCATTTCAAGCATGGTAGTAGGATTTTGGATCTGAACTAATCATCAAATATCAATTTTTGGACAACAAATTATCAGAACAAGAGAGCACAATACCTACTCTTTGGAAATCAGACCAGGTTCTCCTTGGATCATCCAGATTTCCAATGTTGTCTCCTACGGAGGAGAGTGTCTGTTGGGCCCATGTAGGAAGATGATTTTGCACTTCAGGTTCTGATTTAGAATCTGATGATTACTGCACACTGATATCATAAATCATAGGATACAAATCAGGGTCATCACCCCCAATTTCATCATCCAAATATTCAGTGGAATAGGAAGGAAATTCAACAGTTTTCTCCTTCACTAGTTCCACCTCCTGAAGAGGCTCATCGAACTTGACACTTCTCTCGATGATGATCTGTTTGGTATTGATATCCAACAGCTTGAATCCTTTAGATTCATTAGGATACCCAATAAATAGACATTCTATGCTCTGCGGTTGCAAATCCCTTCTTTTATCAAGCGGAATATGGGCCCATGCAGTGGACCCAAACACCCGTAGGTTCGACACATCTGGCTTGTGTCCGAAGTATGATTCGAAAGGAGTCTTTCCTTTCATAGATGAATGTGGCACCCTGTTCTGAATGTATGCTTTAGCATGCATGTCTTCAGCCCACAAATTTGCAGAAATCTTCTTTGACTCCAACATACAAGTGGTCATCTCCTTGAGAGACCGGTTCTTCCTTTCTGCTACTCCATTCTGCTGGGGAGTGTAGGGAATTGACTGCTGGACCTGAATACCACTTTGGGAGAATATGTACAGAAAATCAATACTGACATACTCCCCTCCATTATCAGATCTCAATATATTGATCTTAAGCCCAGAGGCATTTTCGATCAAGGCCTTCAATTCATAAATTTTTTCACATACTTTTGATTTCTTTTGAAGAAAGAAAACCCATGTATACCTTGAAAAATCATCAATAAAAGTAAGGAGGTACCTTGATCCATTCATGGATGTGATAGGCATCGAACCACTGATATCAGAATGTATCAGCCCCAATATGCTTGTAGCTCAGTTTGCCTTCCCCCGATTGAACTTGTGCTCAGGGTGTTTTCCAATCACACAACCCTTGCAGACTCCCATGGTTGCCTTGATGACCGAGAGGCCTTCAACCATGGAGTTTTTCTGTAATTGCTACAAATATTTGAAATTAAGATTGCCAAACCTCTCATACCATAGCCTACTAACCTCATTTCCATGAGTTAGCAGAGTGGTGGGCTTTGCATCCACAACAAAGTGAGAGAACTCATAGTCTTTTGCATGATGATTTGCAAGGCCTTTTGCAATGAGTTTCCCAGATGCAATTTCTATTATCTCAACATCATTTGGGCTGAAAGAGACTCTCTTAGGCATTCATGTATGTGTCATCTTATAGACACTAAGGATATTTGCTGCTAGAGACGGTACATACAAAACATTAGAAAAAAAATCATTTTCTAGATCTACAGTACCTTGTCCTTCGGAAATGATGGTGGAGTCATCTCCCATGTGGATGGGGATGGATTTGCTGGTGTCCAAGCATGAAAAGGAGTCTTTTTCAGCCATCATGTGATTCGAAGCTCCACTATCAATCAGCAGTGCTTTGGACTTCGAAGTGCTTGCCATGAGGGCATGACCTTTCTCATGCTATGGTTCCCAATCTTGGTGATCTCTCCTCCGAAATCTCTCCGGAAGATTGATGTGATTCCTCTCAAGGAGAGAGGTTGCTTCATCAAGATTTTTCTTCATGCAAGAATGTTCAGGGTGAAAAACCTTCCTGCAGTAAGAACACCTAACTTTTTCTTTCCCATTGTGCCCTTTTCCTTTGTTCTTCCTTGAGCCGGAAGATTCATCATGTTGCTGATTTTCAACTCTAGGCTTGGGAGCATCAAATTTAGTTTTTTTATTTTTCTGCTGCTTTCCTTTACCCTTCAAATCTTTGGGCCCTAAGACATGGAGGGATTGATCGCGGGAAGATCGGATGATCCCCATCTAAACAAGCTTGTCATGTTCATTAGTTAGGGACTCAATGAAGGAATTGAGTGTAGGCATCTTTCATTCAGGGGTTGTGAGCTTCCCCGCACGAAATGTAAAAACAAAAAATGAATAATCAACCCCACGTTTGGAGAGGATGGCAAGGATGAGCTGATCATCCTCCTTCTCCACTTTGCATTGCTTCAAGAGTAAAACAGTATGCTTGAAATTTGTAAAAAAATCATTCAGAGTCTCGAAATTGGAAGGTTGGAGAGACATGAGTTCATTTTCGAGTTGATAAACTCTCAAGTCATCATGCTTTCTGTATAGATATTCCAATTTTCCCCATATTTATTTCGGTGTCTTTATATCCGTAAGATGGAAGAGAAGGTCTTCGGAAATAGAGAAGCACAAGAAACTGAAGGCTTCATCCTTCTTGTTCAAGAATCTTGATTTTTCTATGGTGGATCCAGGCTCAACTTTAGTGTCCATGGAAACTCTATGGAGTCCTTTGGAGTGCAACTAAATCTCCATTTTATTTTTCCATGTGTGGAAATTGTATGGAGTCAAGAGAGGTACTGAGGAGGCCATCTGGATATGCTGTAGCGAATGCTTCACCTGTAGAAACCTGAAAATCAAAACAGAAAGGGAAAAATAAGGTCGGACAACCTGCACATTCTAGGCTTTCATCACACCCAACATAGTCAATCAAGCAAGCTTGATCAACAAGTTCTTTACTTGGGATATTGAGTGGTAAGCCTTGGCTTCTGGTGCAGTGCTGGAATTTTGAGCTATTGCTCACTTTTCATGGAGAAATCTGTCAAAAAGCTTGTTTTTGAGAGATAGATCTTCGTCCCGCCATATGCTTTGATACCATATTAATCTTGCACATTGATCTAGGAACAAATAATCAATCTCATAAAAGAATAATCAACAAATACTCATGTTAATAAACAATGAATGGTTACAATAACAATGTCAAGCAATAGCTTGAATCCATGAAGAATTCGAATACCTACGGAGATAATTTGAATTCAATGAGTGAGTCTAGCTTAACTAACTCTCAACCATTAGTTCACACTCAGTTAACCACTTGACCAAAACCCTAATTGACTCACCAAACCCTAACTAAAGTCGTAGTGCAATAAATGACTGAATCTCAACTGAAGGAGATCAAACACATGTCATAGCAAGACAACCATCAAGTGCTAGTGCTCCATGACTTCAATGAACCCCGATGAGGTTAACTAAAGCTCAACTGACCATCAGAAGTTGGTGGAGGCACCCTGTTGACTCCAGATCATTAAATAATAATAAATAATCATTAAATAATCATTAAATAATATATTTAATCAAAGGAGGCACCTTAACTAACTGGTTGAATTGATTGTAACCACCAGTTAGCAATTAGGTGCATTAATATCACTCAGATCACCCCCAGAGTGCTCCAGTTAGCCTCCTTGACTGTAGGAGAAGGCTAAGTTAGCCTCCTTGACTATAGGTAGGCATGGGTGTGACTGGATGATGGCAATTAATGCTCCATTGATGTCAATTAATGTCAATTATACTTAGGATAGTGGTTTAACTAGGCCAATTTGACCAAAAAGAGTGTGTATGATGGTAAATGTCTCCAACACCCTCATCCAATTCAAATTTTCAAGTTTTTCAATTTTACCCTAGTTTTCAGAAATCTTGTGTTGGATCTATTTAAATCTACTTTATTTCCTGTTTTAGTCAGTGCTGAATCCTCTACTAGGCCAAGCCGAGTCAGACTGACCCCAGTACCAGTTACTGTCGGCCAGATCTGACCCTGCATCACCACAAAAACCCTTTCCGGAGTAGGCCGCTCTTATCGAGGGAAAAGGTGAGACTGGGGTGCTCTTAATGAGCAAACAGGTCTTCCCAAGGTGCACTTAATCCTCAGACAGGCACGACTTCAGCCCAGAAGCTCAGATTGTGGCTATTTTCGCATTCTATGCGACCCCCTCGCTCATTTCTAGAAAAATCTCGTGGACCCCTCGCTGGATTCGGTCAGAAATGTGCGGCCTGTCACATAGAAGTTGTATTGAAGTTCAATTTCTAGTAATTTTCAGTTTCATAGGACTGTTAGTGCGGCCCAGCCGCCTCTATCCACCATTGCGGGTCTTTTTCAATTCCAGTTTTTATTTTCTGCAAATCAATCCATGAACAATGTGTATATGCTAAATCAATCATTAAGGATTAATAAAATAAACTAGTCTAACTAAAAGTAACTTAAAAATAACCATCTTGCTACCCCCTTCCTCCTCTACCCAGTCATCACCCTTTGGGTTATTCTGGGATATGACGAAGGGTAAGCTCGTATAGATCTAGGCACTCCATGGTATTTTTTCAAAACCACTAAAACCGGGTGACCTAGAAGGTAAAGGGGGTAGAGAAGGAGGGCTTCTCACGGCGCTAAGCGTCCTCTCTGTTGACCAACCTAGCACCTAGGAGGTGACCTGAGGATCTACTGATGGGCTTAGTCCCATTGTGTTGAGATCCCATCACCTTCTCTTGGTTGAAGAAGAATATCACTGAGAGGTAGACATTTAGTTAGGCCAACAATCCAGGGTTAATCACTATACTTGCTTACAAGTTTCTGTTTATGTTTGCATACAAAACCATGATATGAACTCTACCATGAATTCATAAACCATATTTCAAACAACCAAGTATCAGAACAAATAAGAAAACCAACACACCATACCAAATTAACCCAACTCAGTTCATGACGTTGAGTAAGCCTTAAAATTTACCAAATTTACACTAAGTTCAATCAATTCTGTAGTCTTTGAGGACATAAGTCCCTGACTGCTTCAACTGTACGAAGTACTTGGGCTTTGCCCAGAAATTCATTGTGAGGAGTACCACAGGAACCCCAAAGTAGCTGGCCACTGAAAGGAATTGCCAAGCAAAATGGGCAACGACCCCTTCCAATTGAGTAGAAGCACTCGTGAGGAACAATCCAAGCGCTGTCTTCTGGTAGTCTTGGTGGCCGAGAGACCACCTTTAGCCAATAGGAAGCCATTGAAACCGGGGTCCAAATCTCATACCCATCAGTTTCATACAAAAAAGCGAACACAATTGATCCTCCATGATCTTCCTCATGCCTAAGAGGCGAACCACCACCATTTGGAACACTTGATCGGCACCGTCGAAGCCGCTCTCAGTGATCCCCCACACTGTCAGAGGGCCACACAACCTCTGATTCTGTCTCAAACCCATATCAGTCTCAACCAAACCTCCACACTGCACCATCAAGCCCCATGGCTAATGCCAACTTGGATCCATTTTCCGGCCTAACCTTAGCAAGTGGACCCATGTCCACATCACAACTTGTCACCCACAACTTGGCAAGCGGTCTAAGCACAGTCATGCAGACTGTCATTAGCCAATTGCCACCACCCATAGTGACCAGCCAAGCTATCTTAGTAGTAACACATGGGGGCAGTGGCCCCTCCACACACATTGCCCCTCCGGCCACACATGGGGGTAGTGCACCATCCACCCACATTTCCCCTACTGTCGTACATGGGGGTAATGCTCCTGCCACCCATACCGCCCCCCACACAGCACTCAGGGGAATTGGCCCATCCGCAATGGTGCCACCAGAAGCACCCCCAACCATGCAGATGCATTATGCACCTGCAAACCCCACCCCCATTGCAGCCCCATCCCACATCAACTTGGGGTCAAATCTGCTCTTCATGGCCCATCTGAACTTGCCTGATTTGGCTAGATTAACAAATGAACCCATCCACCACCAATATTTCTGGCCACCCATGCCAACTAAGCTGCCATCAGACGTACCAAAGTTTGAAGGAAAAGCCGGGGAATGTCCCCAAAATCACATAATGACATTCCATCTATGGTGCTCATCCAACAACATCATAGACAACTCCATCACGTTGAGGCTATTCCAACGTACCCTCATAGGTGCTGCAGCCAAATGGTACATTGAGCTGCCACAAGCCAAGTACCTCGACTTCAACTCCCTAACCTTCATATTCCTACAGTATTTCCAACTCCCTGTCAGATATGACGAGGGGGTGGAGATCCTGTTATCCTGTCACCAAAGCACCGCCACTCACATAACTGACCATATCCATGAGTGGCAGCGACATCATAGCTTATGCAAAATCCAACTAGACGATAGGATATTCTTGGATTGGTTCCTTAAGACTTTGCTTCCACTCATCGCAAAGGACGTCGCATCCGAATGTCCCCAATCTGAAGAAGAGGCCATACTGAAGGCCCAACAATTTGATCTCATTTATGCCCAGTCTGGATACTTGTACACTGTCATTCCAGACACTCCCCATCCAAGTACCTCTTACCGCGACGCACTGGGGGCATCCCACGCAGCGGACGACATCATAGGGTCAGTCTCCCAACAACCACAACCTCGACTGACACCACCTGCCGTTGCACCGCAACCAAGCAACACTGCTAATGTTGCTTACCAAAACCAAGCTTCGGACTATGCTAGAATGGTGTCTTAGTCTGGAGCAACAACCTTTTATGCACAACCTATGCCACCACAGCAAGATCAGGCCATGGCTGGGCCAACACAATAGTATGTGGGGAAAATGCCCACATTTGTGGCACCACCACCACCACAAATATACTATGCACCACCAGTGCAACAAGTTCAAGCCCCCGCCCTCGCTCCACCCGCTCCGTTGGGACAAGTGTTCGCACAACAAAACCGTCCCAACTAGCCTGCCCCCAACAACCAACAAGGGCAAGCTAGAAACAACCGGCCCCGCAAATTCAAAAAAAAATTCCCACCAAATGACAAGGTCGAGCCTCCACCCATGCTTTCATGGAATTCCTATGCCTATGTGTCTGCTTTGTACTTTGCTTCGGATTCAACATGCCTATGCCTTGGAGTATGATAAACCATGGCTAATTCAGCATTATATCCAAATTTCCAATATGCGCGTGTTTAGCGGTTCGCCTGATTATGCTACACACCTCCATTTTTTATGAGATTTTAGAAACAAATATGGTTTTTTTTGCAGATTCTAAATTTGTAAATTTTAACAAAAATACATAATTTTTTCTATTTTTTTCTTATTTATCTTCTGTCATCACTCCTCAAGTCAAAAAACACACTGTTAGTGTTTTGTCCATATCTCTTTCGTTTCTCAACCATTTAAAAAAAATATTGTATGGTGCACTAAAAAACACCAACCTCTACATGCTATAAAAAAACCCACTTCCAAATAATTGCATTAAAACATTCAAACGCTGCACCCACAATTG
>LPNX010633805.1:0-24431 GCA_001517045.1 Pseudotsuga menziesii
AGAGGCCAGAGTATATCAAATATGTGTCAAATTTGGTCACTGTTTGTTCTCGAATTCTTTTGACTGGACCACCAGGTTAGTGACTATTAGTATTTTTTGTTTCTGATAAATTGTAGTGTGATATGCCCAGTTAGTTCACCTTTTTATTGATAAACCTTCTCATGGTGGTAGTTATACTTGAAGGGGTCTGGCTGCACTTAATTTTTTAGTCTTGCAATTTTTTACATATGCAAGTGTTAGTAGTCAGTTGTCTATTTTTTTTTAAAGTAACAAAGGTTGTAGGAACATTTATGATAATGGTTAATATTAAGTTTGCAGTAGACATTATAGAACCCCAATGCCACATTTAAAACTTTAGTGATTAGGACAGTGTCATTGCCGGACTTTCTAGTCTTTTTTAAAATGACAGTTAGTACATTGTGGACTTAACTGTTTTCTATTTGGGATTTTAACCACATGATATACCCATGATTCTAAATAGCCTATTCCCATTTTTAAATCTTCTCTCCAACAAACCAAAGCCCAAGTTCAGTTTTTAAAGCAGCAGTAAGGATATGATAGCTGGTGTGGTTAAAGAGAACCCCAAAAGTATGGAGATAAGGAGAAAAGATCTCCATTTTAGAGCTCATTCTCCAACAGAAGCTTGACAAAGATAACAAATCTGGGACATAGTTCTCTAATTGATGTCCAACCTCAAATTCTTCATACAACATGGTAGTGGGATGTGGAGAGACCAAAATTCTATCCCTTCAGCACTCATTTGAAACATTATATGCAGACTCTCAGATCATGACTCTGTATATCCCAGTAAAAATTGTGCTCAATCAACCGACTAGTGATAGGAAGTGTTTAATGCTTCCAGCAGTGATGGAGAAACAGACCCAAGGATGGCACATCTCATAGGTAATTTTGTCCCATGAAAGGATATTCCCTTTTTAAACTCTTATCATCAGTTAGTACTAAAATGATTAGCATAAAGTATGGCGGTAGTAATCTTATTATTCAGTATACACTATACAGTCTATCAAGAGAACAGAAGGTTATCTTTATTTGCTCTGAAATGCAGTCTAGCTTGCATAGTTGAAAATATCAGATTCAGAAGTATAGGTCTTGCTAGAAAAGAATAACTCAGATTTATTTTCAGATTCTCAAAAGCTAGAAATATTTTTTGTTAAAATGGAGACATGGAATCCTCTTCAAAGTCGTGGCTCTATCTCCAGTTGAACAAAATTACAAAATCTCATTGGACATCAATATGAGATCCATGTATTTCCTCCTGTATATTAATATGAAAACTTTTTATTCACCAAAAAGGCTGCTAGAATGCAATGAATTCAACAGCTAGTAGAATACAATGTGGCCAGCACAAAGGAATGATATCAACAATTGTAAGATAATAGACTCAGGTAGCAATAGAAATGTCTATAAACGTTTATTAAAGAACACCAAAAACTCGTCCCTTCCTCTGTTAGAGTATTTCCTGAGGTCAAGGCTACCTCAACAGTCCTTTACAGTAGGGTTGGCTCTACTGCCTATAGTCAATCTAATCGTGGCTCTCTCTCAACTATTCCTTTAGTGACCATGGTTTTGGAGACACATCAATGTTCTTCCCAGGTTGACCTGCAGATACAAAGAAATTTAGAGATCTTAGATTCCACTCTTCACTTGTCCTACAAGGAAGGCATCAAGAATTGGGAGCAAACATCCTGCCTATCAGCTGAGAAAAAGCTTACCTCTAGTGGAAGATTTACAATGAAGCACCACTTACCAGAAAAGGAAAAGAATAAAACTGTATTAAACACAATTCAACCAGATGAGGATAAGTTATGAGGATAAGCTAGGAATCAAACCCTCAGGCCTGGGCATTTTCTTTAACATAAAAAAAATCATGTTGAGAGTATATCTAGAATGATATTTTCTAGCTGTGATAGCTCCCTTGTATGGCCAAAATGAACATTATGGCGCAAAATTCTGCTAAAACTTATGAATTATTCAATTTCAAGCAACTTGTCTCTACCCAATTCAGGACTCCATGGCAAAGCACCAGCTTCCTTAACATCAATATCTGATAGAGTGATCCAGCCAAGTACAAAACAATATCTTTCAAGTATAAGCTCATGCACTTGGGAAGCTTCCCTATTCTGCCACACTTCCAAAATGCGACAAACAACATAATAGAGATCAGACCAATTTAAACCCAGAGCTTGAAGAACTTTGTGTTCTACAATACCCCAGTTATGAACCCCACTAACGTCAATCGGTTGCTGAAAGAGATCAGCCATTCCATGCTCTTCTGTGACTCCCTCAGCCATTCCATTCCAACTAACTCTGCTGTATGACAACCAGAATCTCAGTGTCTTGGAAACATCAAACAAATGTTTCCTTTCTATGTGGTTCTCAAGGATTCATCATAATCATATTTCAAGAGTGTCCAATTCGATACCTTGAGTATGTTTTGAAATGTAATCCACCCTGCTGTCAACTTGGCACCTTCCTATGTTGCAAAGGAAACCTTATCGATCCTGATTGCTGGTACAGATTATGATTTAAACTTTTTGCAAATTATGACAGGATCATTTTTTGTTTCATTTGCTTCCTATATTTATTTTACATCCATATAATTAACATCCCAAACAAATGACGAATCAGTTTCCAATTTTAAATTTATAGTCTTCAATGTCACAATCTCATAAAACAGTATGTATCCTATCCCCCATTTAGCATATTTACTTCCAGCGTGAGTTCAAATTTCAAACTGAATTTCAGGTATCTTGAGGATAACACATGCTATTAAAATGTGATAAAACTAATCAATTTTCGAATGAAATATGATTTATGAGGCTAATTTGTTTCATTGATAGGTCAATGGTGAATTCCATGTCTAATAGTAATTATCCACAGGATGAGATACACTCTCAATAGGTAAGCAACCAATCAATGGATCCATCTCACTACTAATATGAAATGATGAATTAGGAAATGTTCTTAAGACCCTAATATTATAATCTGGGAGACCTTATGTTATTTGAGGACTTACCTTTGAGATGGGGATGAATTCTCACACTTAAAAAAATATACAGCTACAACTTGATGACCACATCTAAGTTAAGTTTGGTTGTCACCAGACTTGTTAGAAACTTAGAATTCGCTTTAAGAAGATCTAGTTAAGGGGATTTTGAACTCGTCATCTCTAGGTGTTGAAAATAAAAGAAGGCGGGATGACCAGCTAAACTCAAGTGGAATCAACAGAAGTTATCTAAATGTGTAACACATTTTTTTTCCTTCGCTGAAATTTTGATAATATGATTTCGAATCTGTACTTTAAAATATAATCTAGTTTTTAATAGGTATAAAACTTGGACCAGCTTTTTCACTATTTGAATCAATTTAAAATAGAGGAAAACCCCACCATTATTCACATCGTAATGGAACAAAATCAATTTGATACGCCTGACATGTGTGTTAGCTGTGGATATAAGTAGTAGGAAAGACTTTGAACAAGTAATCAGGGGAGAGATTTGACTGGTTTTTTCAGGTTTGAATAATATTCTTAATTAAATGTATGATATTTTGACCTTTTCTGTACTTTGACTGAGGGACCAGGGCAAATCTAGATAGAAATAGATATATTCCCCGTTACATCAGACCATCTTTGGGTTGTTATAATTTTTTATCAATCGCCCCGCCGTCTTGGCCCGCCGCCTTGGACAAAACTAGCCTACATTATCCATCTGCATCAGATGAACAAGTGGTGATACGGATACCTATAATATTAAGGTCTAGACTCTACACATTTAGGATTTGATAAATACATTCACTAGCATGGCAGATCCAGTATTTCAGAATCCCAAGATGGAAATTGTGGCTGCTTCTGCTTTAGAGGGGGATTTTAATGGGAGTCCTGTGTTTCCAGGGGCTTACATGATGGCATCTAGTGCCTCTGGGATGATGATTCAACCAAATGTGCAAAACTCAGCTACCAGAAATATCAATGTAGATTCAATGATCATAGTAGATGAGGCTCATTTTGAGCTCCCCCTTTACAGTACCACTGAAACTTCATGGTACTCCAGTTCTTATGAAGATGTGGAGGCATTTTATAAGTTTGAACACTGCAACATCTCTCAGGGCCATAGCCATCCACATTCATTCAATGTTGCAAACAATCTCATGTCGGTACCCCATAGTAGTATGTTGTACAGGCAGAGTGCATTCGCGCCATACTTAAGATCTACCCCCTCTCTCTATGTTAAAAGTGGTAGGCATAATCTAATGAAAAGAAGCTTCAAATTTCTTAGAAAAATAGATGAGAAGAGAAGAGAGGTGCAGAGGTTAAGTCAGGCTGCCAATACTGAAGAACAACTTGCGTTTAATGCATCTCTTCAAAACAAAGCTGCTTTTCACCATATGATCGCTGAGCGTAATCGGAGAATCAAACTGAAACAACATTTCTCCTTACTGCATTCTCTTTTGCCACATAATTCCAAGGTATTATACTCTTCAATTTTCTGTATTACTTCTTTAAGTAAGCTAAATTCTAGACAATTTGCATCCAAAATCAAAGTACTCAATCAATTTCACTAGTCCATAGAGCTAATATTGAGCTAAAGTATTAGACCTTGAAAGCTATTCTAAGTGGGTTGTTGGGTGCCATAATATTTGGAGACTTGTATCTTTTGATAATTCATCTGGACTGTATCTGTACTATTGATTAAAGGATTTCTATTACATATATTGCTTATGAATATTGAACTCCAAGGCTTTATTGTTTTTTCCTTCAATCCATGATGGCTGACATTCCTGAAGTTAAAATCTGTGACAGAGAGATAAATATTCAGTTCTCTCTAATACCCTTCGGTATATGAGTGAATTGAAGCGCCGAGTAGATGAGCTCGAGCAAAGAAATCGTGCCCTGGAAGAATCGTGGAGAATAAACATCTCAAAGGAAGAAGACTGTAGCAGTTTTGATCAGAAACATGAAGAACATGAGACAACATTAGTTTATACAAGTGATGAAGTTGTTTTGAGACAATCCAAGAATATGCTCGACCAACTAGACATGCGACTGAATGTTTAGATGAACAGGATTATACATTTGTATTTAAAAAAAAAAACAGTTGTAGCCGTCGGATAAGCGACGGCTTGTAGCTGTCGGTTTAGCGACAGCGATGGCCTGCAGCTGTTGGTTCAGCGACAGATTTCCCTGTCGGTTAAGTGACGGATACTGGCTATAGGTGTCCGTTAAGCGATGGCCTGTAAATGTATTTTTTTTTTTTTTAAAATTTCACCGTCGCTTAACCGACGCTTACGTTTTTATTATTGTCGTTTACGCGAAAGCACAGTTTAAAATTTAATATGAATTAAAGGTCGGATAATCGACGCTTGACATTTAACCGATGGTAAGAGGGCTGTCGCTTAACCGACGGATTGGAACACTGTCGGATAACCGACGGAAGCCGACCGACGCTTAAAAAAAATCATAGTGTCGTACATGCGACAGAGAAGTGTCGAAAATCCGACAATACTGTCGTCAGATTTTTGGTCGAAATGTAGTAGTGTGAGAAGCACTTTTGGCATATTGATATCTTCCTCCTCATAGTCTCTTTGGGAAATATGAAAACATGGTTGGATGCACCAACCAACATAACAGAGCCTATCCCTTTCATATAATTTTTCTCATCATCTTATGAGAGGTGGCGTGCATTTCCTTGAGGCCACTTCAATAGATTTTACCAATAATTCCATACTTTCAATTCATACAAAACCTAAACTAATGATACTAGATGATGTATTACACCTTACTGAGCACACCTATGCTATTTTCACTCCTAGCCTCATCTTCATTTTCCCTAGGCAGGAATTTTACCGAACTTTGGTGTAAGACGGCCTGAAACCCTATTTTGGCAGATCCATATCTTCTTCCTCAAGCATTATCAAACCAATGTGAGAACATGGTCAGGTAGAAAAAACATACACCTACAGTATGACCAGGTGGTGTTGTCATTTTATTCAACCCACAAATTATGGAAGGCATTTCCCTACAACAATGCTGACTAATTTGACCAAAAGTCCTTCTTTTGGGAGACCTGTATCTTCTTCTTCAAGGAGTTTTTCTGAGAATCGGGGCCATGGTCAAATAGATATTTCAACAAAATATGGGATTGAATTTCATGGTGGGAATTTTCTTCTTCTTATGAATTATGGTGTTCATTTTCATAAGGCAACTGCTTTAGGGCAGTTTTTCAACACTTAGTCAAAATACCCAAATTATCATACCATTACCAACTACTACCAGAATGTAACAATGGCATCACGAGACATTAGGACACCAACATGTTTTTTCAACCTCATCACACATGCCATATCAACACTTCTTTTGTCATTAATGAACTCCTTTGACATCAATGACAACCATACTCAACAATGTCCAACAATACATAAATAATTTGGCATACCTTGACGATTTCTATTATATTCCAAATTCCATAGATGAGGTGTCATTCTTCATGGTTTTTTTCCACTATCTTCTTTACCATTGAATTTTGCTTTGTATGTAGTTCGATGAATATGGTTCTTAGGAAGAAATTTCCTATACTCATCAAACACTTCCTTTGCTAAACTCCTTGAATGATGAGATTTTATCCTGGGACCGCAAGCTGGACATCCAAATTTACCCTTTGTTTGAATACCTACAACATATATGAATTAGTGTAGCGAATTACATTTACCATTTAAAATAATGCATGATATTTTCAATAGATATATATAATATTAAATAACAAAAGAAAGTAACAATATACCACAAAATGTGTTAACCCGAGAGCATCATGAATTGTCCATCCAAGTATTCCATGGAATTGAAATCGTCTTTTCCCTATTGGTCTAGAGATGCCATACATAGCGATGCCAGCCCATAACTTCAACAACTCATCGATAAGAGGCTCAATATATACGTTCATATATTTAACCTGGTACCTACCTAATTGGTCCAACATACATGATTAATTATATTTAGCTATCTGTCGTTATATATAAAATACATAATTATCATGCACAAAACAAAGAAATGAAATATTTAGTGATCAAACTTTCAAGTAAAAAAATACAAATTAATTAAATACCTGGAACAATCATTGCCAACATTGTGTGCTCTCTCTTGACCGACATCAAAGGAGGAAGGTTATTGTTTATAACAAAAATAGGCCACACTGAGTAGGTAGAATGAAGCTCTCCAAATGGATTGACACCGTCAACTGCCAACGAAATTTTAACATTACGAGGTTCTTCTTTGAAAATTGGCCACTTTTCTTCGATGCACATAAATGAAGACCCATCTGCAGGCATTTGAAGAACATCGTCCTGACTTACGTTCTTTGCATGGAAATCCATAAACTGTGCTATACTTTGACACCTGAACAACCGCTGGAGATGTGGAATTATCCAAATATAACGAATAACTTTGTGAGGCACCTTTTTTGTCACTTTATCGATTCGATACCTACTTGTTTGACATTGTGGGCATTCATTTTCTAATGCATATTGTCCATAGTATATGATACGATCATTAGGACATGCATCAATAGCTTGTTACTCCATTCCAAATTCTTTCATAATCACATATATCTCTCGATATGTGCGTGGTAAAATATTTGACGTTGGTAATAGATATTCACCTAACAATCTACAAAATTCAAAAGAATAATTCAGTGTAAACAATATTAATCATCAATATCGCATCCATACTTTAAAAATTAGATAACAATAGCAATATAGGAGAAAATCCAACCCTTTATGTACATGTGAACATGCAGACATAAATAATTAACAAATTACATACCTTAGTATCTGTGTGAGGCAGGTTTTTGATAAACCATTCAAAACCTTCAAGTTCACTAAAAACAATATAGCAGATAGAAGATTTGTTTTTGATCCTTCATAAAGAGGTTGACGTGCCTTCTGAAGTAGAGGATCAACATCATGAATATCATCCTGGTTCTCGTCATCCATTGGAGAAAATGTGTCTTGGATCAATATATGTATCTCATCTTCATGATTTGAATCACTAACATTATCTCCATCCATATCATCATTAAGAACTTGATCAACTTCAATATTATGATCTAGATGTCTGTCACCCTGTAAATGAGTATTTCTGCTAGTACTTGGAAAATAACTCTCTGGAAGGGGACATTTTTTGGGGCATTATCTATATATTTACAAACAACGTAGTAAAATTAGTCTGTATAGAACATATAATAAAACGATAATAAATTTTACTAAAATTCATGACATGATGACTATTATAGAGAATACATTAAAAATTGAATAACCTCTTACCAAGGGACGACATTCATAACCCCTTTCGGCATGCCCCTTCTCCCTACAATGTCTTTCAGTTGTCGTTCTTAAAATTCTTCTTCTTTGCAATCCCCTGCAATCAAAGCAAGGGAAATGGCATTTTCCATCTCCCCTCGCCTCTAATGCCACTCTAAACTGAGCAAGCTTCCTTGCATTTTCATTCATAGTGAAAAATCCTTGTAGTGACAAGTACTATGTCTTACCTACACCATATCAAACTGTAACTTGTCAAATACATTAGATATAAGTATATTTCTAAATGAAGTATATTATATACCAATTTCTATAAAGAAAAACATGAATACTGTGATGAATAGGATTGTCATTGATGACAACATTAATGACAATCATTTTTGAAAAATATGGTAATTTGGTGAAAAACAGGAAAATGACCAAGTGTTGGAAAACTGGCTCAGGTATCCTTAAGAAAATTCCCGCCACAAATTGTGTGTTGAAGAAAAAGACCGCACCATATGGGGGTCTTGTAGATTGATATTTGGCCTACCTGACCATGTATTCATATTGTCTTGGAAGTATCTAAGGAAAAAGTTATGAACCTGCAAAATAGTGTTTTAGGCAGATTGGACCAAACTAAGAAAATTGTCTAAGTGTTGGAAAAACTGGCTCATGTGGCCTTGGGAAAATGCTCGTCGTACCTTATAGGTGTATGATAAAAATGAAACGAATCTATAATCCTACATATTGTTGAAGAGGAAATCTCACCGTTGTCTCAATTATCAAAGAATATGTTTTATGACAAAGATAAGGGCCTGCCAAAACAGAGTTTCAGCCTGTTTTGCACTATTCCAGTACTGGAAAAACTGCCTCAGTGGCCTCAAGGAAATGCCCGCCCTATCTCATAGGATGATGAGAAAAATAATATGAAAGTGTTAGGTTATAGCTTGTGGATGGGTGCATCTAACCATGGTCTCAGTTATCATGTTGAGTGTTTTATGACAAAGATATAAATCTGCCAAATGTAAGAACAATATTATTTTGCATTTTAAAAACATAAGGAAATTGGTTGTGTTAGATTTAGGAAATTGAAAAGGCATTTTCAAATGCCCACAAGGAGGGGTTATTTTTTATGATAAAATTCATCAAGTAGCACAGGCATGTTCCTTAGTGAACGAACTATCCATCCATACCTTTAGGTTGTCTTATCGTGGTCTCATATGCAAAATATCAATCTGCCAAAAATAGGAAAAAAAATATTTTGCATCGTGAGAACAAAAGAAATTTGGCCAAGTGTTAAAAACAAGAGTTAGAGGTCAGTTGGAAATGCCCTCCAAGGGTTGTCTTTTTGCAAGTAAATTTATCAAATGTCATGGATCGATTCCTTGGTAAGTTTTCCATCTGCTCATGACTTCAAGTCTCCATAAACTATTCACATGTGTGAAATAGGAGTCTGCCAAAATGGGAAGAAATATGTTTTGATGTTCAAAAGAGGTTGAGAAGCTATTTTGAAATGCTAGCCAGAGGTTGCGTGTGTGTCAACAGATTTATCTTGTGATATTTTCTTGTTCATTGTTGAAATGGATATCTAGCCATGCTTGTAGGTTTCCTTATGGTGATCACATGAGGGAGAAATGAATTTGCCAAAGTAGAAGAAAATTTGTTTTTACAAGTTGAAAACAATTTTGTCTAAGTGTTGAATTAAATAGTTTGTAAGTCTATATGCTGATGTGGACAATACTAAAGACAAGATACTAATGGTGTATGGACAGAGTTGAGATAGGGCTACAATATGTTTTATGTTGAATGACTTGTTGAGTACAGAATGAAGACTTGCTGATTAGTATTTTTTATGTGTGTGCATGTGGCAAACTTTGGAAGAGTGTGATGTATCAATTGTAATTTGTAATTTGAAATTTGTATAGGGAGGTTGGGTGGAGCTGGGGAAAGACTTATTGGTCTTTTGACAAGTTGAATCTTGTTTGGATGTTGTAGCATCCCAGTCAGTTGTAGCTGACTGAACCATTCTGGTGGGTGGTGCCATCTTATGGGTTGTAGCGCATATTGGAGATTGAAGTCTCCACTTATATAAAGATTACAAAATTATATCTTGTGTCCCTTGTGCAATGTCTTGATAGTGATGTGTTTAATTGATGAATGACATGTGCCTAGTTCATATTGTTCTTTGATAAATATGTTGTTGAAGAAATTGTGAAATAACGATATAAGATTGGTAGAAAAAGTTGAAATTGAGTTGAATCCCTAACTCATTGATTCACCCTCCCCCCTCTCAGTGAGCATTGTATCTAATAGACTAAAGTTTTCATTGATGCCGGCAAGTGTTATGCAATGGCCTTTGATTTAATCTCAAGGAGACCTTGATAGTTTGGGCATTGGAACACTAGGTGGCCCAAATGGTCCAAATGAAAGTTGTCCTTCTACTGTGGAAAGCGATTAACACTGTGTCAACGAAAAATAGCTTAGTGGAGAATCAGGTCTATAAAAAAAACGAATTGGCTAGAGCCATTGTTGACTGGACCCTCTTGTTACAATTACACTGGTTTAAATAAAAGGAGGGAGTTGCAGGGTTGTTAAATTAATTCATAAGGTACATGACCCAAAGAATACAACTGTTATTTTGAGCCTCAATGTTAGTTTGTATCCCCCAAAGAAGGATGCATGCTTACCTTTTATGAATTTATGTCCAGATGATTGTTGCAGAGTATGACTGATCTCTCTAGTTTTGGATATGGTTGATAAAGAAATCCAGGATCAATCTGCGCTCAATCAAACACAACTATAGAAAATGTGTTGCGAATGCATGAGTCAGGTGGTACAACGGACAGACGATTCCATGCACATTATCACATTACGATTTCAATTATGGAAGGATTGAGTTTTTAGCCTGGAGACTCTAGAGACACTTTGTGTGCTTGTCAGAGAGGGATTGGGAGGAAGCTGATGCAGCTTGTTGATTGTTTTTATAAATAAAACACTTCTTTTAGAAAGGGTACCCCTTCACCCAGACCCAACAGATTTGTAACACAAAATAAAATTTTAAATCTGAGTAGAGTTGTGAAGCTTCATAAAAAAGAGAAGCATGCTCTAACTCAGTAAGGATAATTATTAATACCATTACAACTTGACCTGTGCATAGACATCCAAGAGCTATTAATGCCATTAATTACAACTTGACCCGTGTGTAAACAACCTTTAAAAGCTGGCATTGGTTTCACAGGTGTGCAAAGATAACCATACATCGTCGATATAGAGACGAACGTTTGTTGAAAATTAAAAACGTCGATATTGCCACGATTTTTCTGCCATGATAAAAAAAATGAAGTATTAATCCACGAATGTTCAAAACATGGAAGTATTTCATGGAAAAATCCATGATTACAAACTTTATAATAAAATTAAAACATAATGTCTCCTAAAACATTAAATGTTTTTGCAATTTGGGGTATGTGACATTAGTAGCCACTTCAAATGTCGAAACATCCTTCGCTATATAAGGAAATAACAAATTAAGGAACCACTGTAATAGAAATATAGGTGGAATTTTATCTTTAATTAATCGCTTCCATCTATGCCACTCCTGTATATGTTCAGAAATGTGAGTAGCTTTATCTTTCTGAAAATTCAACAAGAGTTCTATGGTGGCATCGTAGCGAATCGATAACTGAAAGTGATTATGAAATACCATGGCCAAATCATTAAAAGTACGATATGTTCCCCCAGGAAGCTCTATATAACATTTCATGGCTTGACGCATGAGGGCATGTTTAAACATTCTTAATCAACCAGAATCATGGTTTAAGGAATTTGAAGAGCACCATAGGTGGAAATTAGTGATGTGATCACCATGATCCTTTCCCTTCTTACCTTCAAACTTCAAACTGTTTGAAAGAAGTTTAACGGGAACTGTGGACACTGGGCCATTTGTGAGTCTAGACAAGTTAGGAAAATTCAACATTTCTAAAAAGGGAGCCTAGGTTGTGACATTTGATTCCATTCCCCCTAGAAGTAATGAACTTGAGTTGCAGCCACTCCATGCACTATATTTTAGATAATGGGTGGTGGAGGGTTCTTGTAAATAATATGACCTTGAGTCCTCAAATAGTATCCCCCTCCAAATTGGTTCCTATATGAAAGGATAGGGACATGCATCACAGGTACCTATTAGGATTTTAAAACAATATTTGACAAGTTGTCCAATATCCGAGACGTGTTTTCCCCAGATAAAGGTGGAGGTGCATAATCCCCAGACATAGCTACTACAAAGGAGACACCCCTATACAAGAGAAGACTCATACCAACTGAGACATTCCCCTCCAATGGGACACTCAAACTCAAACTCAGAGGATGACACACCATTTAAAAAAGTGTTTGTAGGAATCGATATACTACCCGTAGGATGGAAAGTTGGGATATAAGTAGTATGAACACCACTCGCATGTACAACCCCACTCACAAAAGGACTAGGGGTCAATGAAGGGAAAATAAACCCCCCAACAAAAGGAGTAGAATAAGGATTATGACCTCCGCCAAAATGATATGTCGTAAAGGTGGACATGATTCCCTGAAACCCTACACTAGTAGTACCACTAGAGAGGTGAGTTGAGGATGACATAATCAATGACATATTTGGAATTACAAACATGAAGGTGTTAGTTGAAAAGGGAATATATCGACTCATAGTATTCGACACATCCAAGGAAAATTTTTGGATATTCTCGAAGGACCACAAAGCTTCAAAGGGATTCCTATCAGAAGGTATTTCAGCATGAGTGCTGGTAAACACTAGAGTATCAGGAAGCCATATGGTATTATTCGATGGGTTTCCATGGACCCCACCCTTAAAATGTGAAATATGGAGCCAGAGGAGACTCTGAAATCACTGAGGTAATACTCATGGTGAAAATCCTATGGATACCTCGATGGGAAAGAGGACGTCTGCAAGTCCTCTTATAAAGAGTTTGTGAAGGGTCAAAAGGAAATAGACCTGCTTTCCCCAGATAAAGGTGGAGGTGCATAATCCCCAAACATAGCTACTACAAAGGAGACACCCCTAGACAAGAGAAGACTCATACCAACTGAGACATTCCCCTCCAATGGGACACTCAAACTCAAACTCAGAGGATAACACACCATTAAAAAAAGTGTTCGTAGGAATCGATATACTACCCGTAGGATGGAAAGTTGGGATATAAGTAGTATGAACACCACTCGCATGTACAACCCCACTCACAAAAGGACTAGGTGTCAATGAAGGGAAAATAAATCCCCCAACAAAAGGAGTAGAATAAGGATTATGACCTCCGCCAAAATGATACGTCGTAAAGGTGGACATGATTCCCTACAACCCTACACTATTAGTACCACTAGAGAGGTGAGTTGAGGATGAAATAATCAATGACATATTTGGAATTACAAACATGAAGGTGTTAGTTGAAAAGGGAATATACCGACTCACAGTATTCGACACACCCAAGGAAAATTTTTGGATATTCTCGAAGGACCACAAAGCTTCAAAGGGATTCATATCAGAAGGTATTTCAGCATGAGTGTTGGTAAACACTAGAGTATCAGGAAGCCATATGGTATTATTCAATGGGTGTCCATGGACCCCACCCTTAAAATGTGAAATATGGAGCCAGAGGAGACTCTGAAATCACTGAGGTAATACTCGTGGTGAAAATCCTATGGATACCTCGATGGGAAAGAGGGCGTCTACAAGTCCTCTTATAAAGAGTTTGTGAAGGGTCAAAAGGAAATATACCTGCTAAACAACAAGAAAAATGAAGCACCAGAGTTCGATCCACAATGGATCCAAAGATAGAGGCTCAAACAATGATCTCTAAGGCCAGCTAATGTACACAAAGCACACCGATAAATAAGCTAAGATATATGCACATAAGCAAGGAATGATGATATATGAGATATTGAATACAACATGTATGTCTAGCCTAGGAGAGGCCCAAGACTCCCATACACTACAAGCCGAGGTGTGTGACCAATTATAGTGTCCTTTAACTTCAATTCATAAAATGGTTGTGTCGTCCGATCCCTACCTGGATAGGACACTCATAGAATAACCTCTACAAGTACCCCTTTCTCTACCTAGGAAAATAAAATAAGTTCACCTCAATATAATCAATGCTTGGGCAGAAAATCATAGGTGGGATCTAGCGTATGGGCAGGGAAACTAAGTTCAAATATTAAAAGAACCAAAGGTACCTCAAAATTCCCCAGATACAATTAGGATACTGAAAGTATCTTCAACACTCACTAAAGGTAGTAGAGGGCTATCCCCACCATCAACGTGCACACTGCCTCTTGATTGACTCGTGTGTAATAGGAGATTCCTAAGAACACCAATTATAAAAAGGATTTATCCTCTCCCTGGTCAGACAACTAATTATTTACATTTTATAGTCTTGGAGAAGTTTACTCATACAATCCTATTCCAATAATCTAAAATCTAAGCTTGTTGGTGCATCCTATAAAATGAAATCTTTCTAATCAATTTTAAATTAAGTGCTAAATTTAATAAGATGTTCTTACTCAAGGGATATGGTGGTGAAACTAATGATTCTATCTCTCAACAATAAAAGTAAATATGCACACTTGAAAAGATTCCAAGTGCAATCTTTTTTTCCAAATGAAAATATGGTATGCCACTAATGAGATGCACAAAAATGATTTCAAATATTTCCTAAATGAAATCCTAGACTACTTCCATTCCAAGAAAAACCAATGCAAGTGCTTCTTTTAATTCAAATGAAAAATGCAAATGAATGTACAATAATGCAAATATTTTTGTATTTTCAAAATAAATGAATGAAAATGCAATATGGAACCACTAAACTCTCATCCCCTGTAGCAAGTATAAAGACACAATTCCCTTAAGACACCAACACTAAATGATTCATGCAATAAAAGGAATAAAATGGAATGAACAAATTCCCTAAAAAACTAATAAAAAGAGGTTTCCAGTCACAATAAAAGTAGCCAACAGATTGTATAATGATCCTAGAAGACTCATCAATACTCACAAACCACCCAAACATTACTCCAATAAATATAGAAGAAAATATTGAGGTGTATGCGACTATTCAATGAATAGCAGTGTATGTATGCGACCTTCCAAAGGACAACCCACGTATATACATGTCTGTTAGGACTGTCACCTACGTATACAAAGAAAACAAGGTAAGAAAAAAAATCTTATGGACAAATCACTGTGGGAGACTGCCAATAGTTGACTATACTAATAAATGTGACACATAAACACAAACAAAGAGAGATCAATTTAAGCAAAAATGCACCCAAAAACCCCAACAAAAAGGAGACCTCTCCAGTGGAGTCACCAATTCTATTACAGAGAGAATCTTCCTATGTCTTGGTGTGGACCACAATATATAGTATGACACCAAAAATCAACTATAATCCCAAATATTCCATATAAATGTAAATGATAACAACGAAAGAAAATATTAGTAACTCAATCGGAATTTTGAAGAAGTCTGTTGTTGATAATTCACTCCAATGCTTGAACCCTACAACTTATCCTCAACAAGAAATACATCCAAGCATATAATACATTCATGAAAGGTTAGCACCTACACTGGCATAATCCATTTAAACATATATTAACCAAACATACACATGGAAATATATATAACATTTGCACATTAAATTGGACGAGAAAAAAGAGTATTTCTATTAATTCAAACAAAAGTACAAAGTGAAAACCTCTATTGGTAACTCATAAAAACTGACAAACCAAGTTCCTCCACTTGGGCCTCCACAACTTCAATACTCCATAACGAGGTAAGATCGCAAATAAAATGGAGATCTTGGGATATGAACATAAAGAGTTCTATCAACAAGGATAAAGAGATATGGACTCAAGCATATGGAACTGGGGCAAAATTTTGCTATAGTTTCCTTAGTCTCAAAGTTTCTCCTCCTCTAATGCTTCACAATGGATCAATATATAGCCCTCAAATGGGAAATGGAGGGTTAAATAAAAGCATTTCCAAGCATATGGAAGGACAAGGATCAAGATATCCCTTACTTGATGAGGAAAAATACAAATATTTTTGTTTTTGAGCACAAAACCAGATGTACACAGACTGTAATGGTGCAATATATGTATACGCGAGCTACATAGTTGTTGACACACATGTATCCTTAAAAATTTCCTTTTTAGGGTTAAACTGATGCATCATGGCTATACTAAGTAAGGGGGGTATAGTGAGTCTGCATAGGGACAAGGGAAATACCATCAAGGCATAATGCATGAGGTGTGGAAAATCATGCTATAACATTTCATCAAGTACATCAATGAACCAATCATCTGTCTGTATGATGTGGCATCAACTGTGTCTGGAGTAGTATCACACAAAAAATCAAGTTTGATGTCATCGGTGTAGCCGTGGACTTGCAATCCATCATCCTGAATCTCTTTAAGATATCTACTGCATATTTTCCTTGACTAAGGAAAGTCTCTTCTGGATTCTTCCATGTACTGCCCCATATTTTATTAGGCATATTTATGAGTTAGACATACTGCACTTTATTTGTGTATTACCTTTTGTAAATGGCTCGACTAGGTAATATGTGTTTACAACATGATGGATCAAGACTATGATGTTACTATGTTTATTATGACCCTAGGATTATGACGTTACTATGTTTATGATGTTATTGTGTTTATGATGTCACCATGATTATTATGTTAATATGTTTGCGTGGTTACTATATGGTGATTATCATGGGGTTCATGTATTTTATGATGATAATATATGTTTAAATGTTTTCAATGAGAAAATGTAAGATATATGATGCGGTACGTGGATACCATCTTGTGATTTGATTGATTGAATTATTGTATATGGCATGTGTAGTTGTGATGAACTAAAATGGTTACGTGAAATGAAATAAGGATGATAATATGGATCAATTGATGATCAAGTGGAAATCCTAGTTATTTATGTGCATTTTTCGAAATACTAACCCACAGGGCACATGGGATAAGTAATAAGTCAGGTATTTAATATGATGCATGAATTAGCATGTACTTATGCAAGGAACCTTATCGATCAAACCAATGATACGATGACACACTCTGATAATATTGATAGTAGCAGAGAATGATTTGATAGGGCATAGACCTAGTATGTTGAGAGGGATGGATGTATTTCCCACTCTATGTTACTATGATACCCGGGGTCATGGGAGGGTCGTGCTGAGACACACTCCCCAAGTTGTTGTGATGACAATGGTTGGATTCCTGCTATGAGAGGCTAGGTCCTCTTTTCATCCGACGCTATCCTCCTCAAGTTCTTGTGGGGTTGGCTCAGTGAAGCTGACATCCACTTCTATACTAGCAGAGGAAGGATAGGGAGGATGCAAACATAGGTTAGGATGGGAGGATATGTTAGTTATCATTGTTGAGAGTTAGTATTCCTCGATCTTGAGTTAGTGGTTGTAGGCACCCTTCCACATGCTCGATTGATTAAACTAAATATACACACAAAGATAAAGATATGAACCTTAAAGGGTTAACTATTAAATAACTGGGGACGCTAACACAATTATGTTATATTTATGTGTGTGTTCTACTTGCATGAACAAGTATTAAATTAGTAAATAACAGGTATTCCTAGGTGAAATGATGTTTTTTTATAGTACATTTCTGACCCGTGCATGCACTGGCCATGCATGCACACTTTGCAGATGTACGTTAGTATCATTATACAAATAAGTAACATGTTGAATAATCATATAAGTTGTATTAGAAAAATATGATAATTATGTATTGATCAAATTCATATAATGGATGTTTAGTTGTTCAATATGTGTAAGAACAAATCAATTAAATTATTAATTAATGGTATGTAAACATGGTAATAAGCAATTAAAAGAAGTGCAATCAATATGAAGTATTGTTAATAACCATTAAATTTCGAAGGTTTTATTGTTTAACTATTAATCACGATTAATAAAACCATTAAATGTACGTGGAGTATTGATAAAAGTGTACTAAATTATTCTAGGATACTTAGCAATTAAACAAATAAATGATGATATTAATGTTTACCCTCAATTATTATTATTAATATCATTATTATTATTAATTATTAATATTATTGTTATTATTATTGTTATTATTGTTGTTATTATTATTATTATTATTATTACTATTATGTTATAATTAAACTACAATAAATTTTTCCATTACAAAATTCATGAACGAATTTGTCAAAATGTCCTCTTACCAAGTTTAATATTATAAAGTGATTGATCAAAAACCTTGTAAAAGTATTATTAGTTTATTGAATGTGTGGAGTAAGCTAAGATAGGATTCATTAAATAAATATATTAATAAAAGTACTGCAGTGTCAGATTAAAAGTCAAAGTTTAGATTTTGTAAATTAATCAAACCGCCGTTTCAAATTTGGAAGAGACAACATGATAACTTTTTAATTATTATTTCATTTAACATATTAAATAAAGGATAAAACTAATAATGGACCCACCTCATCAGGAATATCCTAAATTGAACAATTCAAGAACCATTAAATGATATAAATTCAACCCATTAAATTCAACTTAACTATTCCCAATACCATTGAACTGCTCAAGAAATGAAGTACAAAAGAAATAATATTTTATTTTGAATTAAATTGTAAAATGAGGCATCGTAATGAATGTTTTGGGGAGGGAAAAGCAGGAAGGATATTGAAGGTAGAAAATGGTATATAGGGAAGAGATTGAGGAGGATTGAAGAGGGTTTTTTTTTCTTATGGGAAAGAATATGAATTAAGATTTGGATGATGAGAAGGGAGGCAGACCGAGGAGGGGGTTAAATTGGGGAAAATGAGGGGAAATGGATATGGAACTAAGAGAGGCTGCTATTTGGATGAACAAAGTGTGGACTCGGGGGTTAGAAAACCCGTTGGTTTCCTAAGGACATCACGATAAGTTGGTCAGCTGGGTGGTTTGTTGGTTTGGTCAATAAGTTTTGGCGAAAAGGAGATACGGGAGAAGGACACAAGAGTTACATAAACTCTATGTAAACTAAGAAATACAGGTATTCCTCAAGCATCAACTTAGATTTCATTTTTTTTTAAATTTGAAATAGAAATATGTCATTCTAAATTCTGTTTTATCCTATCAGTATGCTCCACAAAGTATTTTCATAAAATGCACATAAATAAGTGCACAAAGAATGTTGTAAACATTCCATTCTATTAGAATAGAGGCTTTAATTGAGCTTGATTACACCAAAAATAGAAATGATTTATTTAGTGGATTCTCTTGGAAGATGACCACTACAAAATGGTATGAGAGCCATGGTTCCAAATCTGGAACCAGAGGGCCTACTGCAATGAATAGAAACTATAGAAAACACACCGAAAAAAAAAATTTACATATAACAAAATACTTCTCAAATAATTTTCATAACTTCCTTGTAGGCAAGTCAGTGATGATTCTGCAAAGAAAAGAAAGTTACAAAATAAGCATGCTACCCTATACCTCAAATTCATTGACCAATAAAAGCATTACTTTAAAAAAAAAACTTTCAAAAACCACCAAAAACCTTATTAGAAAACATACATGTATTATAATAGAATGAATGCGATTTTTTTTTGAAACGTCTACATTTTTCTTATGTTTTTGCAAAGGCCTTATTTTCAAACATAAGATAGATCTTGTTTAATAGATTTTCTAAACCCTAAGGAATGAGACTAGGAGTTTAGAATGTGAATATCAAAACTTTTACATTTAGGAATTACATTTAAGGCGGCTTAGTTTTGGGCTGAATCTAGGGAGCCACAAAAGAAAAAGAAAAAACTTGGACCAACTTAAAACAATTAGAAATTTCAACCATTAAAATGTACAACCAAGCTAACAAACTTCTAAACACAGAAGCAAACTAAAATAATAATTGGAAATACAAACTATAGCAGGGAATGAGTTCTCAAAGCTAAATTGTACAAGCCTGATTTAAATTACAGAATTTTCCAAGTAATGGTTGGGTAAGTAGGTTCCTAGCCGACCTGTTTGTATTATATGTATATATGTTTCCTTTATTTCTTTAAAAAAAAAGGTTTTTGATAAAACCTTTCCATGTTACATCCCATTTGAAGGATCACATGGCCACACTATCAACAAAACCATCACATTGAAATCATACAAACCTCATTCTCGGACTATTCAAATAGTAATTAAAAGGATCAGGGTAGAAAACATCAGATTTCTATGCGTCTTAGCTTTCATCGTTAGGAAAACTTGAAGCATAATGCCTATTACTGAGCGAACCCTTCAGAAACTTGATATTTAATAAACTCCCATTGCTAGCTAAATGCACCGCTATTGCGATATAAAGAAATTGGTCTGGATCAATTCTTCCTTAACGTCACTCACACCAATGAAAAGGTGGAATTTTGACTAGGAAAATAACTGTGTTCTGTTAGGATAAGCTCTATTGTCATTCATGAAAACGTAGAGGATAATTTGATATTTTCAAGAGTTACTCCATCCAGCGGCCTTAAAGAAGCAAAATATGTTTAACAATTTATTTTCCCATCATTAAATCACCCTCTTCTTAATGTTCACGCTCCCAATAGAATAAAAATATTGACCGATCCTTCATATATGATGTCGATTCAACAATTATTTTATTGGAAATGAATTAAACTTGTGTTTATTGACCCGCTAACAAAATGTGTCTAAAAAAATGTGGTCAAGATTGCCATCATCAGACCCCAAACAAATAAGTTTCTAGTGAAGTCGTGTTTTAATGGCCTCACCATGCTTTACTGGATTTGAACCCTACTCTATTCAATCAATCTTTCCCAAAGGCAACCCTTATCCAACCGTGGGTATACTAATACGGTTATACCAGCAATACTTGAAGTTTAAGAGTTCCAGTTGTCAATGTACATTGTAATATACTTCATCAAGTATGTCGATGGTTTCTCAAAACACTAAAGATTTTTCTTTATTTATACATTGGAAAACAATTTATTATTTAAATTAGCATAAATTATAACCCTAACACGTTATAGATTATAACGACTAATAGGATAGAGAAAAATCTACAGCTCATCTCTCATAAACACTTGCAGTTTGCAAATGGTATACCAACCAGATTTATCACTATTTCCCATAGTCGCAGTTGTTGCATCACATTATCTTGTGTTTTATCATTTCCTCATTGCATAGCTCCATTACGAATGGAGAGCCAAGTCCAAGGAGATGGATTTCTAGACCTGCCTATTATTTGGGTTTGGTGTCGATTGGGAAGGAAATTGGGGTTGTTTAGGTACTTGTTTATTAGGGTTTGACTGAGTGGTAGCCTTACAAAAATTATGGTTTTGTTTCCAACCGATTCTTTCAAAATTATGCATTCGTGACCTAAAGCAAGACCAGTTGCAAGCCAGTGCCCTACACGTATTGCTGAATAAATTGGTAGAGCTAAGTCAAGTATCCCATAAACCTAGCTAGAGAAAGAAGTAATTCATCACACCATAGAATCAACTCATATAAAAGATACATAATCACCACACATAGCCATACCGATCACATAGCCCTCCGGTCAAATTATTTGGTTCCACTCGTTAATTACCAGTGAGATCAGGGATACTTTGAACAAGAAATAGATCGACTGGTTCATGCCAGTCTGGTTCCATCAAATGGTTCTGGTTTGGTAACATCGTTTACTTGTTTCTTCCCTCAATCTTGGGGTGAATTAACTGGCTAAATACTATTTTCATTGCGTTCCTCACTGTGTCCCTCATTGCCTTAAGCAATGTGACATCACATTAATTTGGGTTAGGGAAAATACAAATCCTTGGGCTATACCTATGTAATAATTTGTGTGGGTTGTCTCCACATTCCATTCAATATCATGGAAGCCTCTCTACCTACCTCTACTCCGAAAGAGTTTAAACCATTGTATTTATTAATCATGGAATCAAGCATCGATATTAATGATAGAATCGATATTAATTATAGATATCAAGAATCAAGCATTAATGATATCTCATATAGTAGATCCAAGGGAAAGGTAAGTAGTGTAATACACTACGCATCCATAATTGATATTGGCACATTTGTGCCAATGTGCCACATAAATCATGTAAGCATCAGATGTAAAGCACTCAAATAATCCACTAAGTGGAGTGCCGATAAGGAACCATGGTTTAGCTATACACTATGCATTTAAACCAACACAAGTGTCCAGTGAACCCATGAAAGATCCTATAGGTTGACGGTTGTGCACAATCGCAGGTTACCTTTTGAAGTTGTATCCCTTACCTCAAGTATTGTATTCTATGAAACACACCATCTCACAATGGTTTTAGAATACATCGTAACCACCTAACCTGGGGAGCTTCATACTTAATTTCCTAAAGAAAGAGATTTTTGATTCCTAAAACAAAAAAAATTACATATACAGATTAAGCAAGCAGCTACAATTAGACAAAAAAAAATCATAGTGTCCTAAGATGAATCTATGTAACTACATGTGGTTCTATTAACTGCTATGAACGTTCAAATGATACATTTGAAATTGGCACTAACAAAGACTTTGTTACCAGTGAAAAATGAGAGAACATGGTAATCGATTGGTATATCTATTTATTTTACTCTTTCATAGCTATCAAATACACATATCCATGGTAGAAACATTATAAATATTTTTCTTCTGTGTTGAACAGAAGAAATCCCTTAATTAATCTGTTATCCAGCCTTAACAAATGGCAGACGCTAGAAATCCTTCGTGAGTTGATGATTTGTTAGGATTGCACAGCGCCTACCTTGTTCTCTCGATAGGTTATTAGGGAAAACACCAGTCACTCAATGGTTTACATTGACAATGTCTGGAGAAAAGGGATTTTGAATATAATTTATGCTTACATGCAACAGATGACTGTATACCTAAATCCAAGTTATCTATTCGTTCAACAATTTCTGAGAAGTAATATATAACATATCCTGAGAGTTATGATCCTTGCACCTAGATGAAGAGCATCCAAATAAGTTTATTTTAATCACTCTAGCGACTTAGGGTGTGAGTACTGCACAACGAGCTGGGGGAGAATGCAGGACTCATCTATGTGCACAAAAGATACCAATGTTTCCATACTTACCAAATCCCCAAAAGAGCACTCAAATGCAGGGTATGCCTGGTGGGTGTAGTCATCCATGGGCTGCAAAGAAACCAGTGCAACCTAAAAATTTCTTTACTACTCAACCAAACCTCTCCCCTACCTAAACCATGGAACCTATAACCTTGGGTATATCTAATGAATAAGGGTATTTTCCTCCACCGATTTGAGAAGGTATATGTGTTCCTTAGCTGAGTATTTGAGGCAACTGAAATTCATGGGGTAGCTCACCAAAATAGTGCCAACAAGTTTCAGGGTGAGAAGGGTGGGAGACCTTAGACTGCCCCTCTAAATTTTAGGGTGAAATAGGAAGGAGCCACTGACTCAACGGATGTGGAACCACTTTGCTTGGAAGAAAATAAAAGATGAGAAATATATATATAATACCTGAGTAAGTCCAACCCTTGAGTGAAGCTCTCTTCCATGGCCATAGTTGACAGCCTGATCATGACCATGGGTTAATAGGTAGGAGAAGATGAGACTAAAACCAAGGCGAGAGGAAATTAGCCAAATGGATTTCGCACACAAAGAGAGAGTGTATTTTATGGGAGAAGCACCTCACTTGGAACTGTGGCAGGAGGGAGTGCATGCATCCCTCCTGGCATGCATGCAGCCCAATCCTTTCACATGGGGTCCACATATGTCATTTGATAGACCATCAGGAGAGAAGGTAGTGGGTGGAAGAGAATAGCTTGAGTGAGGAGGGGATAAGAGAGGAAGGCGGTGGGAGGTGATTGGTGGAGCTGGGTAGTGGATGCCCAGTGGTGTGAGGAGAAGATGGCCACGCAGCTTGAGCCTAGGTGAGTAGGTAAGGTTAAGGTTCAATAAAATTTGTTTTATAATAATTGATTGTAAAAATATATTTATATATGTATATGTGGCCATATATAATTCCTTATATATATATAGTTTGGAAACTATAAATAA
>LPNX010633805.1:43174-82798 GCA_001517045.1 Pseudotsuga menziesii
AGGGGAGGTAGGGAGAGAAAGGGAAGGATAGATAGAAATGGGGGAGAGAGAGGAAATCATGGAAGACCTGAAGCTAAAGAAACACCCTAAAGTGCTCTACCTATCTGTAGCATGACCAACACAATTAGATTCAACCTAGCCCTGTAGGATAATACTCTCATCTTTCGCATATATGATTCCATAATCAATCGTACCTTTTAGGTACCTCAACACATGCTTTGATGCAATTAGGTGAACATGTCTCATCTTTACCATGTACTATCTCAATGTGTTCATCGCAAAGAATATATTCGGCCTCATGTTCATGTTACAAAGATAATATTCATATGGCTTGAGGTGGACCACAATATATAGGATAGAACCATAAATAAACTCTAATCCCAAATATGAAATATAAATGTAATTGCTAAAAATGAAATAAAATATTCGTACCTCAACTAGAAGTTTGAAGAAGTCCATCGTTCAGATTTCAATCCAATTATTGAACCCTACAACTTGTCTTCAATAACAAATACATATACGTATATAATATACTCATGAAAGGTTACCACCTACGCTAGCATAATCCATTTAAACATGTATAAGGAAAATATACCCATAGAAATATATATAATATTTTCACATGAAACTGGACAGAAAATGAGTATTTATATTAATTCAAACATAAGTACAAAGTGACAACCTCTATCGGCAACTTGTCAGAACCGAGAAACCAAGTTCCTCCACCTGGGCCTCCACCACTTCAATCCCCCATAATAATGAAATATCACCAAGACAACGAAGAGCTTGGGAGATGAACATTAAGAGTTATATCAACAACTATCAAGAGATTCAGACTCAGCCATATGGAAATGGGGAGAATTTTTTCTATAGTTTCCTTACTCTCAAAGTTTCTCCTCATCCAATTCTTCATAATGGCTCAATATATATCCCTCAAATGGGAAATGGAGGGTCAAATCGAAGTGTTTCCAAGAATATGGGAGTTCAAGGATCAAAAAATTCATTACTTGATGAGGAAAACTCCATTTTTGTTTTGTTTTTTAGCACAATACCTGATGTATGTGGGATGTAATAGTGCAAGTTGTGTATATGCAAGTTGCATAGATGTTGACCCGCATGTATCCTCAAAAATATATTTTTTACGGTTAAACTGAAGCATTGGGGATATATTGAGTAAGGGGGGTATAGTGAGTCTACATAGGGAAAGGGAAGGTCATCAAGGCATTACGGATGAGGTGTGGAAAATCACACTTTAAAATATGACCCCCTGATGTGTGAGGTGAGAGGGGTACACGATGGTCAAAATACATTATAACAAGCATACAAGTGGAGTAGTGAAGACCCAACTCGAAGAACTAATCGGTCGTCAGTATAATACAATAATGACTCTGTATACATGACTATAAATATGGAACATATATAATAGTCCTTGATACATATAATTACAATGGCCATGAGTAGGCATAATGGGCATATATCATAAGTGGTCCTAGCCATGTACAATACACAATGGAGTCTATTCTCCATATTGACTGAAGACATCTAGTACATAATGAAGTACACTTATCTAGTATGAAAACTAAAATCCCATAGGTACTATTGTGATCAAGGTAGTAGTGTTAGAGAGTGCATGTATAAAGAATACCATTGACATGATGGTGCAACTAATTGAGAAAAACAACATCCCATTATCAGAATGATCAAGGAAGAACGAAGCCTGGTTCAAGCTCAAAAAACAAAGAGAGGTGCCATGTTTTGGTTGTTGGATATTCAAGCTCTTCTTCCTTCATCATAGATTTATGTTTCTCAAGGAACATGGCCTCCTTGAAATATTCCTTCTCGACCCTACATCCTTACAGTGGTCCATCCATTCTTATGGGTGATGATTCAAAAATCCAAGCCAAAGGGTTTGACATGATTGATATTGAATATGGGTACTTCAACAATGTGTTGTTTGTTCCTAATATAGCAACAAAACTAATCTCAGTGTAACAAATGACACACACTAGTGAATCCAAGAGAGTAACATTTACTTCAAATGCAGTGGAGATATCAGAAATCTCTACATACCAAGTTGTGGCAGTGGGTTTTGCTGACCATGATTCAATAATGTACAAATTCTCTCACTTCCTCCCCTTCTCTCAAGGGAATGCACTCCGGTCACATGCCAATTAGACAAGAAAGTTGTGGCATGAGAGATATGGTCATCTCAACTACAAGTACCTTTATTCATTGAGCAAAGAAATCATGGTGGAAGGGATTCCTTCTATCAAGTTCTCCAATGGCACATGCAAAGGATGTGTAGTGGGAAATCATGTTGAGCGCATATATGAGAAAGGAAAGGAAAGGAGGGATGTCCAAGTGCTTGATTCAGTTCATTGGGATATCATAGGGCCTCTTCCCACACCATATTATGGGAATTCAAGATATTTTTTGACCTTAATTATGATTTCTCAAGGTAGTGCTAGGTATATTTTCTCAAACTAAAATCTAAAGTTTTTGAGACTCTCAAAGTTTGGAAATCCTTGGTTGAGAATGCATGTGGGAACAGGATCAAGGTCCTTAGGACTGAAAATGGAAAGGAGTATGTGAAGAAGAGTTTTCATCATCTTTTTGAATAATTTGGCATCCAAATGCAGCATTTGGTGCCCTACACACCACATCAAAATGGTGTTGCAGAGCGCAAGAACATAGCTCTCAAGTAGATGGAAACCTGTATGATGGAAGCAAGGGATTTGAATCCTAAGATATGGTTTGAAGCCATTAAATATGATGCATATGTCCTAAACATAATTCCTCAAAAATATTGGGATGGAAAAACTCTATATGAGGCTTAGAGTGGTCACATGCCAATGTTTCTCATTTCAGGGTTTTTGGCTCAAAGGCTTGGGCTAGGATTCCTCTCGAGAAGAGAAAGGCCTTGAAAGCTAAAATAAAGGAGTCCATTAGGGTTTTATATGATGAATATGAAAAGGGATACAATATATTTGATCCCTCATCTTAGAAAACATTCATTGAAAGGAGTGTATATTTCCAAGAAGACCTCATGCAAGAGACCGAACTAGCTCCCAGGGAATGCTCACATCCTCCACTCCATGATGATGTAAGTGACGAATACTTCTCTGATTTTTCTGATTCTAATATTAATGATGATTATGATGAAATTAATTCATGTCATGACTAACCCATTCATCCAAATTAGGATGAGAAAACCATTGAAGCTTCTGGGGTTCTTGTTGGTGATCCACTATATTCTAGGAAGACTATATCTCAATTTCACAATTCCTACTCTACTTGTGAATTGAATATTATTAATAGGTGCTTCATGATGGTTGGATTCGATCCTAAGACATGTCAAGAAGCATAAATTGAACCAAAATAACAAAAAACCATGCAAGAAGAGTTCAAATCATTGCAAGGAAATGCGACTTGGGAATCAGTTCCCTTGCCCTCCAAGAGGAAACTACTGCAATGAAAGTGGGTCTATAAAGTGGCTGATGATGGTTCAGATATAAATTATAAGGCCAAGTTTGTTTCTAAAGGCTTCTATCAATTCCAAGGAGTGGACTATACATAGACATTGCACTGATTGAAAATATGGACTCTTTCATGCTAGTTTTAGCCATTGTTGCATCTAAGCGCTGGGAGGTTACCACATGGATGTGAAGAGTGCATTTATTCATGGTGAAATTCATGAGGAGATATATATGCATCAGATTTAATGTTTCATTCATTATATTTCACTTGTTTTTAAGTTAAATAAATATCTCTATGGCCTCAAGCAAGCCCCCACAACTTGGTATGCCAAGATGGCAGTTTTCTACTTTTGCTTGGATTTGAAAGATGCAAATCCGATACTAATGTGTATTTTCCATATGTTGGTGACTTATTTCAGGTCACAATTATATATATTGATGAAATTTTGATTATAGGTATCTACACTAAATAAATTGGATCAATTAATCCTTCTTTGCACAATGAATTCTATATGATTGACCTTGGGTTGCTGATGCAATTTCTTGGATTAGAGATTGAGCAATATGAAGCAGGGATCAAGTTCAACCAACCAAAGCATGTTGTAGGCCTGTTATTGAATTTAAAAATGGATGAATGTAAGTAATCCAAGTTCCCATTCCTTTCAAGAATAAAATTAGGTTATTTTGGTGCATATCCATTGGTGGATAGCTTGATGTACATTCAACTAGCTGGGAGTTTGTTGTATCTTAGACACTCTTGACCTGATTTGGAATATGTTTTAGTTTTTTTTCTAATTACATGCAACAAAATCATGAGATCCATTATAAGGCTTCCAAAAGGATCCTGCATTATGTGCAAGGAACCAAACACTTCAGGGTACACTATATTGTTGGTTCTCCACTATAACTAGTTGGATTTACTGATTCTGATTGGGTTGGAGATTCCATTAACATAAATTCCACTTTAGGTTATGTCTTCATGCTTGAACATAGTCCCATATGATGGTAAAGTAAGAAACATTACACCATATCCCTCTCTTTAGCTGAGGTCGAGTACATAGGAGTAGTGAGCACAGATACACAATGTGTTTGGTTGTAAGGTATTCTTGGGAAACTTGGACTTGCATATGATTCACCCACAATCATTTGGTGTTATAATTAAAGTGCAGCCAATATTTTCATTTATATAGTGTAGAGACATAGTACCAATCACATTTATATACACATGCGCTACATCAGGAGCTTGGTGCATGAACATTTGCTATCCTTACAGTATTTCCCATATGCAGAGCAAACTGTTGACATATTCACCAAGAGCTTCATAGAGAATACATTCACATATTTTAGATACCATCTAGGAGTGGTTGACACATGGTGATGGCTGATATTCACTTTTAGATTTTTCTCCATGTCCATTTTTGAGGGGAGGTTTTCCTCCCTACCTTGGTTATATGGACTAATAAAAAATTTGTTGTATGAGGTGACTTGAGCCTTAGTTTCCAAGGCCTCCATAATAATTTGGTATAACATGTACTAATTTAGGATTAAGGGGGGTGTTAGAGAATTAATAAACCTTAGTTCCATGATCATACACCTAGGATACATTTCATTAGCTTTCATTCTATGTCATATGGTCTAAACTTAGGCTATGTTGATCATTTACTGCAGTTGAGGCGCTCCACTTTGATCATTCTGATAGTCCAGGTTCCCTCATTAATGATAGATCAGTCTTGGTTCTCTCCCCATCCCTTAAATCAGGGAATGTGTTTGACCATAGGCGCATGTGTTTGGTGGGTTTATGCCTTCCTTGGGCATCTATTTCCTCCTAGAGCCACTCGCACTCACCCATGTGATCACCCACACATATTATACCTTCATTTATGTTCCATAATTCTCTATCCATGATCACACTAGCATTTGTGACCATTTGGAATGCTTACGGAGCTCATTGGTCCACCTAGGGGGGTTTTGAGGTCAAATCATAGTTTGACACATGTATGCATCCAGATGGCCTCCAAAGGATAATTATTTATCCCTAATGTAATATAAACACGATCGAAATATATTTACATGTAGGACATTCATAATAATATCAGTTATTGATTACATTTGTGTGTGTTAATTTCATAGTTTCCATTGTTTTCCTGCATATTTGTGAGTAAACTTGAATTGTGAGGATTCCCTTAGCTCCTAGATCCTACCATGAATGAATTATCACAAGTAGCATATATGGAATGCCACCATAATATGAGGTCTTCTACACAACTCACTAATGGTACATGTCCCATCATGTGAATAAAGGTTTTGAGGTCAAACATGATGAAACATCATCTGATTACTAGTCATTGATGTATACCGTTAATATACACGAGACAACCCACCAATGATGAAAATGAGTGGAAAGGTACCAAGTGCATTCAAAAAAAGAGAATAGAGTTTTTGAGGTCAAACACTTGAAGGATCCATTGATCAAGGTACATTGATGTATTCCCAATATGTCAATGGTGAGAGAACCTGTCATTGATGAATGCAAGCCTCAAGAAACTCAATTGACACTAAATCCAAATTCCAAAATAAATCATCTGAAGTCGATGGCATAGAATATTCTGGAAGGAGGGAAATATGTAATCCCCCATCAACCAACATAAGCTACACATCAAGGCTACATGATTTGGAATAACTCATAGGAATAAGATGTGCATGGACCAGTAACCACGTGTGTTTCTTGCGCATACCAGATGAACGTAGCATGCGAAAGACACCCTATGAATAGTAGCCAATGATGAAAGCTAATGACAAAGGAAAGGAAACCACCAATAGGGTCTAATGTAATTCAATACACATCATAGATCCCAATGTCTAAATAGATTTATTGTCGTTGAACACAAAGGAAACCACTCATTCAATTACTAATGATAGGATGCCATCTGTTGAGTTCAAGGAAACCTACCAATGATGAAAGTAGGCCCAAGGTGCTAGGTAGGACAAAAACACTATAATGTACCAGGAATGGACAACATGCAGAGTCAAGATATTTGAGGAATGGCCAACTCAGGCTAAATACTTCCTTTGAACAAGAGCATGAGGAAAATGGAGACACTTAGGAAGCATAGACTCAAATGTGCAAACTAGGGAAACTTTGTGACATGAGATTCATCAACAAAGGATCCATAGGGTCTGGAATATTATCCAGTTGATGGAGAAAAATATGAATAATGAGTGCATATCCTAAGTTCATACTAGAAACCCAACCCATGATGGATGGACTCATAAACTATGCTTTGTTCAAAGGTGACACGGCAACTACATACATAAAGTATTATTATTTCCCATCTAGTGTTTTATGTTTTTTATATTTCTGATCTTTTTCATAGAATAAATAATGAAAAATAATAAAATGTGCTTATAGTACAACAAAGAGTAAATGAATTTTGTGGTCAAGAAGACTAGTTCCAATCAATGTAACATAGCTATGCTCAATGCAAGGAAATGCATGTAGGATAAGGACACTTAGGGGAATGTTTCCTCTTAGGTGAGGGGATATCAAGTTGAAAATGATAAAATATAATAGGATTTTCTTGTATAGAAATGAGACAAACTCAGGAAATGTTTCTTATAACACTGAAGGAGACAGAGGGCATTGAACTCAACAAGGCAAGAAGATGCATGTGATGTATTTACAACTTGATATAAGGCAATAATCCCTAATGGATACAGGCAACATAAAACATAAGAAGAAATATGATTTTTTTGTTTGAATTCATGGTGAGACTAAAAGGGACTCCTATACTTAACGATGAATCCCAGCATGGACACCAAATGGAAAAATGGGTTTAACTAGGGTACCATGGTTGGTAAATATACACTTCTTGCACAATGATACTTCTAGAAACAACAGGAAGGTTCTGTTTCATTAAGAATCATGTTTTCTCTTGTGGTTTATGAAACATGGTCATAGGATAATGCAATAATCCATATGGAATGAAATCCTATCCTATATGTCAGTGACAATATATACCTACTGAAGGCACAAGCAGACTAGGAACAATCCATTTCCATCTGAATAAACTATTCCACAAAAAATCCTCATGTTGTAACATTAGTCCGTAAATATAAAAAAACTATATAGATATGGATAAACAACTAGAGTGAAGCTACAAAATTATGGTAGTTAAAACCAAAATATATACACTAATGTACAAAGTTTCAGCCAAGGCTGGGAGATCAAACATAATTCATTAAGCATCAGGGAGGAAACTGAAGTAATTCCTCAACCTTTAAATGGTTGACTAAGAATTCTACCATCAAAACAATAGATGAAAACAGGCTCTTTCCTCTTTCAAAAACAAGTCAAAAGTGATATGGACAATCCATATTCTCTTAAGAAAGTGCACAATGATGTTTTCTAGATAAGTATAAACTTCAATGATAGGAGAATCTCAGGGATACACTGGGATGGTAGGAAAAATATCTGCCATGTGCCCATCAATATATAGATCATACTCATCCAACGGGAGCATAGGGTGACCAAATCCCTCATCTAAGTTCGACCAAGACTTATCATTCCTAGTCCTTTCAAGATATGGTAGGGAATAAGTTCTATCATGTAGGTACTCCCATGGCATTTCAGGACAACTCATGGTCTCGAAAACCGCTTCATCCATGGGAAAAGTATCATCGAGAAAATCATGTGAGCAAGTTGAGTGGACCGCAAAATTGGGTGGTAACATGGGATATCCCTCCTCTATCCCCAAAGAGGAAATATCGGGGTCTAAAACGATTTCATATGAAGCTTGATAAATGACCTTTGCTATAGACGACAACATAGCCATTTCAACGAATGAATGTCCTTCACCTAATTTAACTGCAGAAGGAAGAGTCCAAGGGTTACACAAATACAAAGTACAAAATGGGACTGGATTCAATGATGGTAAAATTCCACTTGGAGTGGAATAAATTTACAAAATTGGAGTCGAAAAGTTAAAGGTTCCCAGAAGCAACAGATACATCTTGATACTAACATTCTCAAATGCTAGCTAAGAAATCTCAATAATTGGGAACGTAAGTCCCAACGATGTAGAGAAACTAGAATTGGTGAACAATAATTGATTGATCATCATGGTTCTGCCTTCATTATAAAAGGATACAACATGGAACACAAACAATATGATTTCCTTCATGGCATAAAACCATTTTTGACCTAGTAAAAGGTTGTAGACAAGGAGTGCATCCAACACCTCGAACTTGACCAACACATTCTTCCTTCCTGAATGGACCCTAAGATAAGGAATAATGTCATGCAGTCTAAATGAGTGTCCATCGAATTTTTTCAACATATTCGTATATTGAGACAATTGGGGCAATCCAAGACCCTTCCAACAAGATAAAGACATGAATGATATCGAAGCACCTTCATCAATAACCGTGCATTTGATGGTGCTGTTTAGAAACTCCACATGGACTTGAATAGCCACATGTTAAGGAAAGTGAGGTTGGACATCAACCATATCAAACTTGATCATACTCGGTATACTTAAATCACAAGCTCCCAAAGAATCCAACAAGGTGTTCCTCTATGTAGAACACATCTACAACACCTCTAAATCCGACATCACACACATAGTTTGGCCGAGATCCACTGCAATAGAATATTTCTGGGCAGCTCGAGCATTGGGATTGTGTGCCAAGTGCTTAAGGACTCCTTTCAATATGCATGGTATATCATTAGGCTTATCAATATCCAAATGGATATTTAGAGGAGGAGGCTCTTTTCCCATGGTTAGTTGCAGTGAACCATAATTGTATGAACGAGTCGCAACATGTATATCCAATAGAATATTAATAAAACCATGACCACCTTCATGAGATGGTGGGTTTTTATTCCCTTCAATACCACTTTTGGTGGCTGGAGTCCTCGAGGTCATGTTTTGATTTTGTTGAAGAGGATCCATCAGCACAGTTGGGATCTGTGCTATAAAATTTGAGGCTTCATCAATCCTAGGGCACAAGTGCGTAAGAATATCCTCCACAATTCTTACATGGGAATTTAACCTTATATTTAGGATTCTTTTCCCCACCAACATTTTTCATCATTCTTGTCATAATTAGCGTTATTCTTCTTCTGATTCCCACCCTTCTTATTATTCTTTCCCTTTCTTATATTCCTTCTGGGTTGTTGGTTTCCCTTTTGATTCGATGTGCACTAAATGTACATCCACCAATTAGATGGGGGTGGATGAAGTTGTAGCTTATTCGCCATAGACTAGTTAATAGACAAATTCTATATTTGATTCATAACCTGGTCCATAACTTTCGCACTTGCATAGCCGACTATACCATTGGCGTGTAACCCAAGTTTAAACTTGGGGTTATGGTTCGACCTCAGTGTGTTAGGAATGATCTCCCAAAGGATCCCATACTGAGGATAAATCAAGTCTAAATGTTGAGCTTGGAAAATGGTTTGTTCCTTAGTAGCCACTCTGAATGTTGAAACATCCTTCGCTATATAAGGAAATAATGACTTAAGGAACCACTGAAATATAAATATAGGTGGAATGTTATATTTAATTAATCGCTTCCATCCATGCCACTCCTAGATATGGTAAAAAATGTGAGTAACTTTGTATTGCCAAAAATTCAACAAGAGTTCTATGGTGGCATCGTAGCGAACCGATAACTGAAAGTGATTATGAAATACCATGGCCAAATCATTAAAAGTATGGTATGTTCCCCCAAGAAGCTATATATACCATTTCATGGCTTGATGTGTGAGGCTGTGTTTAAACATTATTAATCAACCAGAATCATGGTTCAAGGAATTTGAAGAGCACCATAGGTGGAAAGTAGTGATATGACCACCATGATCCTTTCCCTTCTTACCTTCAAAATTCAAACTGTCTGAAGGAAGTTTAACGGGAATCATGGGCCATGTTGGATAATGACACACTGGGTCATTTGTGAGTCTAGAAAAGTTAGAAAAATTCAACATTGCTAAAAAAGCAAGCCTGGGTTGTGACATTTGATTCCATGCCCCTTAGAAGTATTGTGCTTGATTTGCAGTGCCTCCATGCGCTATATTTGAGATAATGGGTAGTGGAGGGTTCTGGTAAAGACCATGGGCTTGAGTCATCAGATAGTATCCTCCTCCAAATTCATTCATATATGAAAGGATAAGGATATGTATCACAAGTGCCCCTTAGGAGTTTAAAACAATATTTGACAAGTTATCCAATATCTGAGACATGTTTCCCCCAGATAAAGGTGGAGGTGCATAACCCCCAGACATAGATACTACAAAGGAGACACCCCTAGAAAAGAGAAGAATCATACCAACTAAGATATTCCCCCCTAATGGGACACTCAAATATGAACTTAGAGGATGACTCACCATTAAAAAAAGTGTTCGTAGGAATCAATATACTAACCGTAGGATTAAAAGATAGGATATAAGTAGTATGACCACCACTCGCATGTACACCCCAAATCACTAAAGCATTACTATTGGAACTAGGGGTCAATGAAGGGAAAATAAATCCCCCAACAAAAGGAGTAGAAGAAGGATTATGACCTCCACCAAAATGATATGTCATAAAGGGAGACATCATTCCCTGAAACTCTACACTAGTAGTACCACTAGAGAGGCGAGTTGAGGATGACATAATCAATGATTTATTTGGCATTCCAAACATGAAGGTGTTCGTTGAAAAGGGAATAGACTAACTCACAGTATCCGACACACCCAAGGAAAATTTTTGGATATTCTCGGAGGACCACAAATCTTCAAAGGGATTCATCTCAGAAGGGATTTCAGCATGAGTTCTGGTAAACACTAGAGTCTCAGGGAGCCAGGTGCTAGTAGTGAATGGGTGTCCATGGACCCCCCCTTCAAATGTGAAATATGGGTCCATAGGAGACTTTGACGTCACTGAGGTAATACTCGTGGTGAAAATACTATGGATACCTTGATGGGAAAGAGGACGTCTGTAATGTATATTCCTCTTATAAAGAGTCTGTGAAGGTTCAAAAGGAAATATACCTACTAAACAACAAGAAAAATGAAGCACCAGAGCTCGATCCATGATGGCTCCAAAGATAGTCTCAAACAACGATCTCTAAGTCCAGCTAATGTACACAAAGCACACCAGTAAATAAGCTAAGATATATGCACATAAGCAAGGAATGATGATATATGAGATCTTGAATGAAACATGTATGTCTAGCCTAGGAGAGTCCTGAGACTCCCATACACTACAAGACAAGGCGTGTGACCAATTATAGTGGACCTCAACTTCAATTCATAAACTGACTGTGTCGTCCGACCCCTACCTGGATAGGAAACTCATAGAATAACCTATACAAGTGCCCCCTTCTCTACCTAGGAAAATAAAATAAGTTCACCTCAATATAATCAATGTTCGAGAATAAAATCGTAGGTGGGATCTAGTGTATCGGCAAGGTAACTAAGATCAAATCTTGAAAGAACCAAAGGTACCTCAAAATCGCCTAGGTACGAATAGGATACTGAAAGTATTTTTGACACTCAGTAAAGGTAGTGGAGGGCTATCCCTACCATCAACGTGTCCATTGCCTCCTGATTGACTCCTCTGTAATAGGATATTCCTGAGAACACCAATTATAAATAGTATTTATCCTGTCCCTAGTCGGACACTTAATTTTATAGTCTTGGAGAAGTTTACTCATACAATCCTATTCCAATAATCTAAAATCTAAGCTTGTTGGTGCACCCTATAAAATTAAATCTTTCTAATCAATTTTAAATTAAGTGTTCAATTTAATAAGATGCTCTTACTCAAAGGATATGGTGGTGAAACTAATGATGCTATGACTGGACAATAAAAGTAAATATGCACACTTGAAAACATGCCAAGTGCAATCTTGTTTTCCAAATGAAAATATGGTATGCCACTAATGAGATGCACAAAAATGATTTCCTTTTCTTATAAATACAAAGTCGATCTTTCCTAAATGAAATCCAACACTACTTCCATTCCAAGCAAAACCAATCCAAGTGCTTTTTTTAATTCAAATGAAAAATGCAAATGAACGTGCAATAATGAAAATATTTTTGTATTTCCAAAATAAATGAATGAAAATTCAATATGGAACCACTAAACTCTCATCGCCTACAACAAGTATAAAGACAAAATTCATGTAAGACACCAACACTCAATGATTCATGCACTAAATGTAAAACAAAAAGGAATAAAATGGAATGAAAAACTTCCCTAAAAAACTAATAAAATGAGGTTTCCAGTCACAATAAAAGTAGCCAACAGAGAGTATAGTGATCCTAGAAGACTCATCAATACTCACAACCCATCCAACAATTACTCCAATAAATATATCATTAAAATATTAAGGTGTATGTGACTATTCAACGAATAGCAATGTATGTATACGACCTACCAAAGGAAAACCAACGTATATACGTGTTTGTTAAGACTGTCACCTACACATACAAAGAAAACAAGGTAAGAAAAACAATCTTATGGAAAAATCACTCCAGGAGTGTAATGAATATAAAATAAGATAATAATTAATAATTAAATAATTTATAGCTAGGTTATTATGAAAGGATGAATCTCCTCATCATGAATGTCCAAGCCATATTTAAGGCCAAGACATCATTGTAATATTCATCATCTAATATATATAATTCTTATTTATCATCCAACATGATATTCGAATACTATTATTGAGGGATCAACCGGACTCGGTTGCTCCATTTGGTATCAGATGTCAAATTCAGCTCCTTCGACTTGAACTCGGATTTGACTCCTCCAGCACTGAGCTCAGATTCAGCTCCTCCCACTTGAGCTCAATTTCGGCTCATCTCACATCACCTCTTCCGCTCATACTCACCTCCCTTTCATCTCCATTCAAACACTTAGACACTTATATCCCTGCTCCACAAAAAAAAAACTTTGTGCGCACTCTTTCTCCACTTACCCAGCTCCTCACAAACCTTCCTCCATACTCCTCTTCACTCCCTTTCATCTCTGCTACACTCTGCTGCTACCATCCACTTCACCAATCCACTCCTCCACACCAGCTTGGCTCCCTCAGCTCCTTCCACCTACACGCTTTTCGTTCTACAGTTGTTCATTCCACCCACACTGTTTGCAGCTCCTCCTTCTACCCATGCCCTTATTTTATTTCTCACTACCTACAGCACCCTCGTTGTCCCTATCACATTCCTTCCCAAACCCTCGCGTGCCTCCCACATTCCTGCCCACACTCCTGCACACTACTCCCTCCTCTACCCCACTGCCCACCCCACCAACTCCAGCTTCTCCACACTGCTTTCCGCCATCCACCAGCACCCTCCTGTCACCGACATTCTCCTCTGCTCATCATGCAACCATTATCCATCTTCTTGCCTCCTCCCCTTGGCGCTCGTCCCAACCACGGCCAACCTCCCTCACACGTCGTCGCTCCCTCCAAATCCACGATGTGTAACCAAAATAGAAAACAACACAATATATTATATTATATAATATAACATAATATTGTAATATATTTATAATAATATATATATTTTTTAAATCGAATATTATATTTATTATGATAATATTTGTTAAAAAAAACTATATACAAAATATTATATAGTTATGAAAAATAAAAATTAATAATATTAATATTAATTAATTAATTAATTAAATATTGTTATTCAAAATTTCACCTTAAAAGGTAAAAATAGCGTTCTACAAACATCCATGGCATAGTATACTAAGAGTGACGAATTCCTAAATCTCCTTGAGAAAATCCCTAAGGATATAGATGAAATAAAGGAATCTATTGAAGAAACGTTTACAGAAAATGAAGATGGATCTCAAAATCGGGTAGAAGAAACCACCCAAACTAATGTAAAAGAGGAAGATACAATAGAGTATTATGTCATTTCCCATGAGAGTAATAGTATCAAACAAGATATGGCGCAAGACAAAGATATAACATACCCTAGTAATGAAGAAAATGACAACAAAATATTTGACAAGAAGAAAGATGATCCTCACCAAGATTGTGATAAAAGACAAGCTGATATTACTAACTAAAACAATGTTCAATGCATTGACAATAATATTACAATAAAAAACGCACGAAGGTCATATACCATCACAAGGAAGACTATAAAAAACATTAATGAAAGCAACTATAATATCTATCAGACACAAGATAAGATCGGTGTTCTTATGAGCATTATAAGCACACGGACCTCGTTCAAGGGAACTGACAAAAAATGTGTTGGTAACAACACGAAAATAGTTAAGGTCGTAATGTATGTTGAGCATGTTCAATTGAAGACAAACATAGTTAAAATAAGCCGCATCAAAAAAGTAGAAAAAGCGTAAACAAAACTTCACCAAGTTCATACTTATTGCAAATACCAAGACATAATAATCAAAATGAGGCAATGGTCGTAATCAAAATCACACCTCTCAATTCATCAGTGCGACATGGAGTTAGAATAAAAGATGACATTAGGAAATACTCAAGCTTTGAGGACAAAGCTCCCTTAAAGGGAGTGGCAATTTAATTAATATAAAATAAGATAATAATTAATAATTAAATAATTTATAGCTAGGTTAGTATGAAAGGAGGTGTCTCCTCATCATGAATGTCCAAGTCATATTTAAGGCCAAGACATCATTGTAATATTCATCATATAAAATATTATTCCTATTTACTATTAAACATGATAGTCGGATACAATTATTGAGGGATCAACCAGACTTGGTTGCTCCATTGATTTCCAATAGATGACTATACTGATAAATGTGGCACACAAACACAAAGAAACAGAGATCAAATTAAGCAAAAATGCACCCAAAAACCCCAACAAAAAGGAGACCTCGCCAGTGGAGTCACCAATTCTATTACAGAGAGAATCTTCCTATGTCTTGGGGTGGACCACAATATATAGTATGACACCAAAAATCAACTATAATCCCAAATATTCCATATAAATATAAACGCTAACAACGAAAGAAATTATTTGTACCTCAATCGGAAGTTTCAAGAAGTTTGTCGTTGATCTTTCACTCCAATGCTTGAACCCTACAACTTGTGCTCAACAAGAAATACATCCAAGCATATAATACATTCATGAAAGGTTAGCACCTACACTAGAATAATCCATTTAAAGATGTATTGGTCAAACATACGCATACAAATATATATAACATTTTCACATGAAATTGGACGAGAAAAGAGTATTTCTATTAATTCAAACAAAAGTACAAAGTGACAACCTCTATTGACAACTCATCAGAACTGAGAAACCAAGTTCCTCCACCGAGGCCTCCACTACTTCAATGCTCCATAACAAGGAAAGATCACAAATACAATGGAGAGCTTTGGATATCAACATAAAGAGTTCTATCAACAAGGATCAAGATATAGACTCAAGCATATGAAAATGGGGAAAAATTTTGCTATAGTTTCCTTAGTCTCAAAGTTTCTCCTCCTCTAATGCTTCACAATGGATCAATATATAGCCCTAAAATGGGAAATGGAGTGTTAAATAAGAGCATTTCCAAGCATATGGAAGGACAAGGATCAAGATATTCGCTACTTGATGAGGAAAAGTCCAAATATTTTTTGTTTTTGAGCACAAAATCATATGTACATAGACTGTAATGGTGCAAGTTGTGTATACGCAAGCTACATAGTTGTTGACCCATGTGTATCCTTAAAAATTCCCTTTTTAGGGTTAAATTGATGCATCATGGCTATACTAAGTAAGGGGGGTATAGTGAGTCTACATAGGGACAAGGGAAATACCATCAAGGCATGATGCATGAGGTGTGGAAAATCATGCTATAACATTTCATTAAGTACATCAATGAAGCAATCATTTGTCTGTATGACGTGGAATCAACTATGTCTGAAGTAGTATCACATAAACACTTCAAGTTTGATGTCATCGGTGTACCATGGACTTGCAATCCATCATCTTGAATCTCTTCAATATCTCTAATACATATTTTCCATGACTAAGGAAAGTCTCTTCGGGATTTTTCCATGCCACTAGTGCTAAGAATCATGCCAAGATTGTTGAACTCTGATATCTACTCCATCTCAATGAGGGAGGACTTCTAGTATCACTTTGAGCATATCCCTAAGATACTAAGTAAAATTATCCCTTCCTTGATAAATGCTAAGGGATAATATCTTTCAATTTTTTTTCTGAAATATGTGCTAAAGTCACTCCCTCTAAAGCACACTATCCTCCCTCTTCATCTTAACATTGGGTAATTCTATATTGAATTGGACAATATCCTTCTCTGCTACCGATATTCTATGTATATATCTATGTCATCTCTCAAGGTCACTAAATACCAAGATCTCAAAATCTGTTGCAAGTTTCCTCTTGCACCCTTATATAATCTTATCGTCCTTTGTAGGCTTCCATATTCAAGCTTGTAGTAAAGGTTAAAATATACATCACTCTATGTGATCCTCAAGCTTGTCATGAGATTGTATGTCATGGGTTCCTTTTGAGCCCATATAAATCCTTCTTCAATATTCACACATGTAGTTCTCTATAGAAAGTCACGAGTCTTGTAGGCTGCTCGATATACAATTCCACTTCAATTACTCCATCTATCTAGTGTAATATCCATCACTGAATAAGTGTGTCTGGCCACTGGAGAAAACATATAATCATATTTGACTCCCTCTTTCTGAGAGAAACCATGAACATTGTGTTGTATTTCTATAGAATGTTTGAGGATAGAAATTGATTTCCATGAGATCCTTCATGTTTTTTTGGCATGTTTGACATGGGAAAACCACAGAATGTCCCAATGTTGAGGAGATTCATCAATTGAACTAATATTGTAAAATTACATAGTCCCGTATTGAGGAAAACCCTAGTCCCCAAGACCATTACACAAGAAAAGCATAAAGTGATGACCCATGGAAGAGAGATTCCCCTAGCTAGAATGCATTTCCATGATCCAAACAAAGTTGACTATTTTTTGATCTATGCCACTGTCTATGTTTTATGTCGTGTTACAAGTCACACACTTGATCCTTTTAGGGACACTTGGTGAAGCTATGATCAAGAAATAAATACCCAAATACACATTTTAATTGAGTTTCATGAGATCGTGGATGTGTTTGGTTATGTTTTACTTAGGCACACCACCCATGTCCTAAGGTCAATGAGTTTCAAGAATTTACCTAATATTTCAAAATTGCATAGTCTCTTACTAAGAAATATCCTAGTTTTTTTATATCACTTCGAAAGACAAGCACCAGGTGATGAAGTATTGGGATTATTAATAATACTCTCTTTGACCACATAGTCTATTTATCTATTTTATTAGCTTAGTATGTCCTCATCACTCAACTAGTGCATGGGGATCACACCTAGGGGATATTGTCCACTCACTACAATGGATTGCATGAGTTTAGGTGCCCCAGGGACCAATCCCTATAAGTTTGGAACCCGCTCTTAGTGCCACCATCAGTCTCCATCAGTTGATTGTAGTAGGTATTTAGTTAAGTCCAGTCATGATTTGATTCCCATTAGTTATATCACTCTCAGTCATCCTAGTTCCAATTTCCATGATTCAAGGGAAGTAGGGAACATTTTATCACCTACCCTCATTAGTTAACTAGTTGTGAGCTGTTTTACTTATCCAGAGTTGTATTGGTGAGCTCTAGTGGTGATTTTACCACACCTCGTTAGCTCCAGAGTCAGTCCAGGTTGGTAGATTCGAATCCTATATTAGGTATTCAAATTATCCTATATGTATTACCATTCTATTACTTAATTATATATTGATTAGTGGATTATGATTAATTATTCCAATTATTGGTCTCATGAGTGTTTTTTTATCATGCATGAATTATTGATCTGATTTAATTAATTTTTTCTCTCTCTTCTACAATTCTTTATTTGAATCCCACAGGATTGATGATCCTATGCTTCATTTAATTTTATATGGTATCAAATTTGGTATCAAGGCCAACAACAAACTTAGAAAACTTCCATTGATGAACCAGAAGCTATTGGGTTCCATATAAATCCTAGAATTATTGTCTTTCTCCCTCTGGATTCTGTCCAGAGGAGTCTATCCACGTATGGTGCACCCAAAGAAAGTGTACATGTCGAAGTGGAGAGTTTTTGGTCTAATTTTATTCGATTTACAATGTTTTGTAGGTTATTTGAATATTTCTTGAAGAATTTGTTGTTCTTGAAGCTGTGAAATGGAGAATTCAGCAGCTATGACTCCCAAAATCTTAACACCTTTCAATTACCTTGATTGTAGGGATGACATGCAGATGGTCTTGCACATCAAGATTCTGTACAGGGTCACCATGGGTAGAGAAGTCAAACCCCAGCAGTATTTAAAAAATCCAAGTATTTGAATAAGATTGATGAAGCTTTTAGCTTCATGTGCATCTGCGTGTCCAAAGAGTTACTCTTTCTCCTTGAGGGATTGAGAAAACCAAAAGAAGTATGGGACAATATCAAATCCCTATTTGGAAAACATGATGAGTTGAGGGGCCATATCCAGGATAATGAGATGATAGAACTATAGCTTAGCCACTTTGAAACTTTACATCATTTTTTATCAAATTTTAAATCACTTGTCATGCAATGCAAGTAGTGTGGGATTGATAGGAAGGAAGAGCATATAGTGTGCTCAATTTTGAGAAAACTTGGCCCAGAATTATTAGTGTTTGTATATACCTTTCACTCTGGGAGACTGACTACTCCTAATTGGAGAATGACATCCCTTGATTCCTTCACAAAGTCTCTAATGCAATAACAAGTCAAGTTTATACACATGGGAGCTCTCAGATCCTCTCCATATCAAGCTCTCTTAGCTGGTGAGACAAGGAATGTGCAAGTAAGGAGGAAGCAGAAAGGAAAAGAAGAGGAACACTGATGTCGAACCTAAAGAGTTTGATTCATCCAAATAAGCCTGAGGGTTTAGAAAAGACAAACATCAGATGTATGACAAGGGAAAATGATCCTACAGTAAGAAAGGAAACCATATAGATAAATATTGTATGAAGAAGACAATAGATTAGATGAAAAAACTCCTTGAGCAACACAACATTCCCCCCCCTGAAGGCACAAGGAAGTCTCAATCTAGAGACAAGAATGAAGATCATGCTGAGAGATGACATGCACTGAAGGCTAGTTGTTTAAAATCACATACCTTCCTCATTGATTGCGGAGCCTCAAATCATATGCTTGCATCCAAAGAATAGTTCTCTTCATTACAACTTACTGATGGTCCAAGTATTCACATGGTTGATGACACTCAAATTCGATTGGAAGGAAAGGGTTCAATCAAGTTAAAACATGGAGTGTTAAAAAATTTACTCTATGTTCCCTCTTTAGCTGCAAATTTTTTATCTATATACTGGATGACACATACTGGACCACCAAAAAAAGTAGTATTTGGTCTTAACTTAGTGGAGATCCCATATATCTCAACTAGAAAGATTACAGCGAAATTTGTTGCAAAACATGCCTCCAAGTCATCTGAATTCTCACACTTTCTTCCATACTCAAATCTAGTACAGTCTCACATTCCATTTGAAGGGGAAGGTAAAAAAATTCTACCTACACCTTTTACATATGATAATATTTCCATTAATGCTTCAGATTTAGAATCTAAATCAGAGGACCCAATGAATTATTTTATGAAATTGAAGATGAAGTTCACAATGATCCATATCCAAATACAGCCCCTACTCCAACCCTATGCCTAAATGGGATCAAAATGTTATTGAGGCAGATGGGAACATGACTAGAGATCCATATGAAATGAGGAGAACAAGATCCCAGTTTTAAAAATAAATCCTTGCACTATGTCAAGCAAAGTCAGAGAAGTGTAACAAGCTCCCAGAGAGATGCTACATGATAAGGTCTGATCAACAATTTTTCTAACTGAAGAACAAATTGCATCATGTCATTCTTCCTCTAGAAATAAGAGACAAAGGAAATACTCCTTCTCCTATCTATCATCATATTTGAAGATAATGCAAAATTTCAAATGCACATCCCCAGGAAACTTGTGCACATAAGAACAGTCACTCTTCTTTACTGCTCCATGGAGATGTAGATTGAAAAAACAAATTTAAAATTTTTTTCTCAAGAAGAATTTTTTTCTCTTAGTATGAAAGCTTGTTCCTTATTTTCTTGCTTATTTTGAGGGAGGGGGGGTTCCCATGAGGTTTTCCCCATTTCATCGGCTTTGTTAAGAATTTTTTTTTTTTGCATCTAGATTGTGTGGGTGACCTTTGATATTATTTTCCATGGCCCATATTGTCCAAATTCAGGATTAAGGGGGTGTTGGTATTATTATTAATCCTCCCTTTGGACACATCGTCGATTTGTCTATTTTCCTAGATTAGGAAGTCTTTGTCACTCCACTAGAGAATAGGGGACATGCCTAGGGGACATATGCCACTTACTGCACCTGAATGCATGAGTTTAGGTTCCCTAGGGACCAATACCTATACTTAGGAACCCATTCTGAGTTCCACCATCAATATTCAACAGTTGACTCTAGTAGGTATTTAGTTAAGTCTAGTTATGCTCGGATTCCCATCAGTTACATCACTCTCAGTCATCCTAGCACAAATTTCCATGATTCAGGGGAAGTAGGGTGCATTTTCTCACATGCCCTCATCAATTAACTAGTTGTGAATTGTTTTAGTGATCCAGAAATGCATTGGTGAGCTCTAGTTTTGATTTTCCCACACTGAGTTAGCTCTGGATTCAGTCCAGGATGGTAGATTCGAATCGTATCTTAGGTATTTGAATTCTCCTATATGTATTACCATTATATTACTTATTTATATAACGATTAATGGTTTATGATTAATTATTTCAATTATTGGTCTCATGAGTGTTTTTTTATCTTCCATGAAATATTGATCTCATAAAATCAATCGCTTCTCCGTCTTCTACAAGTCTCCATTTGAATCATGTAGGATTGATGATCCTATGCTTCATTGAATTTTACATGAATACGCATAAGAGACATGAAACTAGATGGAATTCATTGTCACAAATGTAATAGAGTCATCAATTTATCGATCCAACCCTATATCATCATTTACGACATGTTGCAAGTCGCGTGTTGAATCCTTTTAGAAACACTTGGTGAATTTGTGATCAGGGCATAAAAACAAAAGAGAACATAATATTTGAGTTCCACAAGATCATGCATGTGTTTTTGGTCATGTTCAACATGGAAACACGACCCATGATCCCAATGTTGACGGCTTTCAATAGTTGACCTAATCTTGAAAAATTACATAGTAGGAATACTAAGTAAAACCTTAGTTCTTGAGATCATAGAAAAAGACAATCGCCAAACGATGGACCCATAGAAGATATTTTCCTCTATATGGAATGAAAAATCTATTTGAAGGTGGAAGAGGATATCGAAGAAATAGATATGAAAAAATGTGAAGATTTACAATGGATAACATCATGTCCCTAAGTGTACTATAATGATATTGAGGGCATTGGTGTAAATTTAGAGAATTAAAAGGAATAAACCATCAATTATGAGCTTGATCATGGAGGGTACCTAGATAACATACCCATAAGGGAAATGGATTTAATTAATTAGTTCGATGTTTATAAATGTGCGGGTACATAGGAAGAAAGAATCAACCTTGTTGTCGATACAAATGAAGAAGAATTCAATGGTTTTGTTGTAAGCCTACAAAAGGAAACTTTGAAAGGGGGTGAAACATATTATATGATGTAATTGAAGAAGAAATTGATATATATATATATATAATAAAGCAAGGAAATAAATCACAACCTCTGAATAGATTGTAGAAAACAATGAATCCTTTGAAGGGTTGAAAATGCAATAGTCCATGTTGCAAGAGAACAAAGAGAGGAGAGTAATAAGGATATAGATATTTTTTAATTGATTATTTAATTGTTTATGACTACGAAAAGATTAAAACTAATATTAAATATGCATAGATTGAGAAGGAAGATCACTCTAGTTAAGTGCTAAAATTACTAGAGAATTCTACTAAAGCATGTACAAGGCATGTACAAGGAATGCTAGGTTTTTGTTCCTCTTAATGAGAAATTTGGTTAATATTTTGTGTTATGGGTTTAACAAAGTCATCAACCACCAACTTTAGATTAATTTGGGTCAAGTATATTTAGAATGAATTTGATAGTGTGTGTGTGTCTTATATTTTGAACTAGGATTTCAAGACATGCAAATCTACATGTACAAAGGATGTACAAAGAATGTTGGGTAGAGATACATGTACAAAGCATGGTTGGGTTTTTAATCCCCCCTAATATTTTTTGCACAAACCATGAGATAACAACATAATTTAGTCCATCTATGCAATTGCATCCATCATCCATATAAATACTCGAATAAAACATTTATGACTTCTCAAGTGTGTCATGGTGATGTCTAAAGACACCTGGTTCTTATTTTCTCCTTCATGCGTGCTATATCTATATTATTTGTAGAATCTTGGACTACAGAAGGATGGTATAATTAGTATCATAATACATTATATTAAAAATAACAATTTGCATAAATAATATAAATGAACTTTCATTAGAAAAAAACCAATGAAAATAACTCTTAAATAATGTACCTTGTCTATCAACATACTCCAACATGTCAATGTACCTTTAAATTGTCATACAACTAGACCCTTTGGATCATCTTTTATACTAATGGTATCCATTAGTTTCTTGTTCTCGTCATTTGGTATGAAGTATCATATCCTCGAGGATTTTCTTCTAGGAATTATTTGTAATTGGATGTTTGTACCAATGATTAGGTTTGTAAAGTGATACACACTTACACTAGAGTTGTAATCAATAAAAGCATATCCACCCTCATTTCATCCATGTATTTCTTGTGTCAAGTATTCCCCTTTGAAAATCATTGAGCCAAATGGGAATTTTTTTTGTTTAGTGTAAATTATGGATATATTAAGGGTTTTATTTATCTCTAGACAATGTGCTAACCAATAAACCCCGCCCCATTCATTGCCTTTTTGGAAACAACTTCATATATGTGTCGTTCAAAATATAACACGCAATTCCTAACAATATAGACCATTAATGTACTTAAAACATTTAATTAGTAAGTTTATGTACATGTGATCTTAACATTGCATATTTAAGATAAGGTTGTATCATACTAGGTTGTACAAGATATGAGACATGATCAAAATCTGGAGAAACATATGATTGGTCTACCTCTAATGGGATCAATTCAACAATTGCACATCGATCAAGAGAAAGTGACACATGATCCCATGCATCAACCCAATTTTATGATTCACACCCATCCCAATCATCAATGTTGCATGGGAATATAAGAAATCAAATTTTTGGGTCAATATTTAAAATAAAAGCTTGTTGGAGCTTCAAACTAAGTGAAAACCATGAGCCCCAAGCACAACCTTGCATTCCCATGCATGTGAATGATAAACCTCTACCACCTCCCAAAACAAATATTCACACTTCTCTTTTCCTTATTTATTCTTCTTGCACTCTTGATCTTTCTCCCATTATTGACTTGCACCACTTGACTATAGACTTGGCATATTGAGTAGGGTAATTTTATATGATTTCAATTCCTTTAGGTTATTTTGACACATGCTCGTGCTGCATCGTGCTCTCCTTTACCATGTATAGTCTCACAATAGTTCCATGTGTGACACTTTGTGTTTTTTGTGGAATGAAAACAAACATTAAAATATGTAGGCATTTTTTAATTGACCAGCACATCCATCAAACAAAATTCAATGTCATTCCATTTGTATGTTTCTCTCCTTAAACTGATCATAGATCATTTGGAAGCAAGGAGATACAGAATGGAAGTCATGAAACCTATCATCACTTATGAAGAACTTATTTTCCTTCAATATTTCTTGTTTATCTTCAGTACCATCTATACCATGGCTAGACATTATGCAGACCATCAAGGAAACTTGATAAGAATGGTAATATTATATTTGAATCTCATTTTGGTGTTGGAGGGTGTAATTGTAAAAAAAACAAACCATTGAGAGTATAGTACCAAGGGGAAATGTATCTCTACATATTATAAACTACTCATCATTCCATCAAGCTAGGTGGACATGTTGAACATATTATTACATCCTTTCAAAAACTTCCTTAATGAAATGACTAACTTGTACCTGCTCACAAAAAATGATCTCAATATTTTCTATGTGTATAATTAATGTTTAACTAAAAAATGAAATTAAATGTTAGGGACATTTACTCACTTAGGTCGTCACCAAGTGTATATTTTTTATTTCTTTTCCACATCCCACATCATAAGTTATGTATTTGAATATTTTCATGTCCACTATGATTTTCCCAAAATTGTGATCTTCACTCTCATGAATGCACTGGCTCAATAAATACATTCTACAACACCTATAACATGTCCCATCTAAGCAAGTTTTTGCATAATATTATTTTCCCTCTACCTTATTACAGACGATGCTATGAATGAAGTCTCTTGATGAATTTGGTGGTATTAACATTGATAAATCATGCACATGGTTGGTATGCAAAACTCATCGAATATATGCAAATGTTTCATAATAATAACCATATCCTACATGGTATCTACAACAAAAAATATTACAAAGTGTGTTTATCCAAACATACCAAGGCTTGTACTTCTCAAAATATATTGTCCCAAGTTCAATTCATTGTGTTTGTTCTTGAATCTCTCATATAATTATGTTTTTGTTGTGTCAAAAAGATGTTTAATGTGTGGTTCACAGTCTTTGGAATCCCTTCTCATGTTTACTACATCCTTTTGCTTTGAAGAAGGCATGGTGTTATCATGCCAAAACTATGCACTATTCCCTTAAATACATCAGTTAGTTTCCTATCCAAACATGGAAACCTACCAATGAAGGCCCAAAAATACATTTGGTCGATTATGTCAAGATGTTCTCTTCCTGTACAATACCTATGTAGTGTCTTGATATTCTACTTAACAATTTTGGATTTAGGCTTCAACAAATGAATACTTATTTTTTTCTTGTTTATAATTGTTTGCGAGAATACACAACAACCTGCATACATTCTTTAGAATGACTTTTCCTACCAATTGTGCTAAAAGAATCTACTAGGATTTTAACAATATGACAACTTGGGAAATATTTATTAATTACCTTGATGCCTAATTGTTTTATAACAATAATAAAAGACGTACAGTTTAACAAAGATAAAAATATCAACAATTGTGAGCATCTATTTTTTAATGATAGTAATTATTAATTATTTGTCAAGTCTATAAGAAATAGTACATTTATATAACTCACCTTTAAGATATACGTTTTGGAGTTCTTTAAAACACTAGGGTGAGACGAGGTATTGTAGTAGCATTTTTAGCATGGAACACGTCATCAATAGGTCATGATTCAACAGGAGATTAAGGTTGTTCATCCCCTTGCCGGTAGCTAGATTGAGGAATATGTGCATCATCATGGGTGGTATCAAAAAACTTTACTTGTTCAATGGTAGGCTGGAACTCATGGGTGGTCTCAACATGTACTTGTTCTTCATCGAAAATCGCTTCATGATTTATATCTAAAATTTCATTGTTTACATAACCAAAATAGGACAAAAGTTATCACATTTCCTACTCATACATACCATCTTCAAATGGTGGTATATTTTTTTGGAAACTTCTTGCTGTTGGAATTGCAACATCTCTTGATGAGCACTGGTGCTTTTCTTGTTCTTGAAAATGAGGACTCCTATGCTGACTGTTTAAGCTTAACTTATCATGAATTGGTGAACATACGTGTATCATATGTTGTACTTTGAGTTGAAGCATGCCTATGATTCACCATGCCTTTCGTTTCTTTTTCTATAAGTTCTTGGACGATTTCAAGAGTTTTTTTCTTTTCTTTTCGATATTCTTGTTATATTACGTATGTTTCCAATTGTCACAATAATTTATGCGAGTATATTTTTTTGGTATCTTTTATCAATCATAAGCATATAAAAAATACTTACAATCAATTTTTCCGAGACAAAATCCTATAGAATGCAATTTTCGGGTAGAGTTTCATAGAAATAAGGTTGTGATGGGACTAATTTTTTTATATCCTCCATAATGTGTGTGTTTTACACACATCACATGTGTGTTTTACACACATCGCATGCATGTTTTAATTTATTGTACACACACGTTACCAAAAATTTAGATAAGTCATACACCTTCCTTACTAAGGAAACACATATAAATAACATGCTCAGATACCACTTGGTAACGTGCACTCTCGCTACACAGGCACATAGGTTACCATCTGTTAAGATTCCATATGCTAAGCTAGATTATCAGCGTTCAATTCAATTTTAAAACAAAAGCATATAGACATGATCACTGAAAGAAACATTATCACAAGATCAACACAGATTTACCCTGGGAAAACACAAGATCAACATTAGCAACTAGTTCATCGGTACTCACATACTGGAGCTTTATGGCTCCCTTCTTTGTCATATCTCAAATGTATAAATACCGTATTTCTATGCGCTTTGATTTATCATGGAACACTGGGTTCTCTGTCATCTTTATACAACTCTGGTTATCACATAGAATCATTGTGGTATCCAACTCCAAGTTAAATAAACTTGACATCAGCTTCCGAAGCCATATGGCTTCAAAACTAGCAGAGCAAGCTGCTATATATTCTACTACAGCTGTGCTAAGAGAAATATTGGACGGTTTCCTACTAAACCATGAAATCATAGCAAACCCTAGACAATAACATCCACTTGATGTGCTTCTTCTTTCTGCGACACTTCCATCCCAATCTGCATCTGTATAGCCATACAATCTGTAGTCATGGTTTCCATCATAGGATAGACCAAAGTCTATAGTTCCTTTCAGATATCTCATCACATGTTTTGCAGCTATCAGGCGAACACGTCTAGGTTGAACTAGATACTGACTCAAGGTGTTCACAGCAAAACAAATGTCTGGTATGGTATTTGTTAGATACATCGACGACCCAATAATGTGTCTGTATTGAGTCACGTCCACTAACTCTGATGATTCATCATCCAACAACTTTAGGTTGGAATCCATGGGTGTGGTCATGGCTTTACATTCCAATATATCAAATCTTTTCAAAATTTCTACAACATACTTTCCCTGATTGTGAAAGATTCCTTCTGAACTTTGCCACACTTCTAGACCTAGGAAATAATGCATTAACCCAAGGTCTTTCATCTCAAATTCTTCAGCAAACTTATTCTTGCATTATTTAATCTATATCTCATTCCCTGTTAGAAATAGGTCATCCATATGCAATAATAGTATGACAAGTTCATCTTCTATAACCTTGAATTAAATGTTAGGATTGCCTTTACTCTTGGTAAAGACCAGGCTCGTCATGAAGCTATCTATTCTTCCATACCAAGCTCTAGGAGCTTGCTTCAAACTGTACAGAGCCTTCTTCAACTTGCATACATGAGTCTATATGTCTTCAACTTCAAATCCTTGTGGTTGTTATATGTATACTTCTTCCTCAATAACACCATTCAGGAAGGATGTCTTCACATCCATCTGGTGTAAGTCCCACTTCATCATGGATGCAAGTGCCATGATGGCTCTAATCAAAGTATACCGTGCTACTAGTGCAAATGTTTCTTCACAATCAATTCCCTCTTTCTGAGAGAAACCTCTAGCCACAGATCTTGCCTTGTGTTTATCTATACTTCCATCAGCTGCATGTTTTATCTTGTAAATCCACTTGGAAGATACCACACTCTTGCCTTCTGGTTTGGGAACTATATCCCACACATCATTCTTCATTATTGACTGGTATTCTTTCATCATTGCTTCTACCCATTATTTATTTTGTATAGCTTCTTCATATTTTGTAGGTTCTTGATCTACAAGATCACACATCAAAGCTAGATAGCTAGAAAATGGCTTGGGCTTCTTGCTTATCCTAGGGGAGACTTTAGGAGCTCCATATCTTTTTGCTTCTCGTATAATTTATTTTTCCCAAGCAGGATTTCTCTTTCATGATATCTCCATCATGGGAGGTTCTTGTGGTTCTGTTATATCATGATCTTCAAGTGTTTCATCTTCAAGGAGGAATGTAGCCTCTACATTTCTAGGAGGTGCAGATTCCTCATACACTTCTTCATGTTGGAATTTTTTGGATCTCTTGAGAGCTTCTTCTTCATCGAATGTTATGTCTCTACTGATTTCCATGTGATGGAATCCAGGAATGTAAATTTTGAATGCCTTGGATACTTCACAGTATCCAACAAATATTCCCTTGTTTCCGGAAGGGTCCAACTTGACAATCGAATATCTTGAGGTGACTTACCTTGGGCTTCTTTTCCATGAAAATCACTTCTGGAGTCTTGAATCCAAGGGCACTGTGAGATATTCTATTTTGTACGTCGACAACACTTCTTGTTGCTTCTGCCCATAGATTCATTGGAAGATATTGATCATATATCATTGTCTTCACTACCTCCATGATGGTTCTATTCTTTCTTTACACAACACCATTTTGTTGAGGATTGTAGGGATTAGTTAATTCCCTCTTGATTCTAGAATATTTGCAAAAGGCTTCAAATTATTTTGAAGTATATTATCTACCATTGTCTGATCGGAGTGTCTTGATTCTTTTGTCTAAAAGATTCTCTATCAAGACTTTGAATTCCTTGAATTTTTCAAACACCTCATTCTTTGATTTCAAGAAGTATATCCATGTCTTTCTTGAATAGTCATCAATGAATGCAATATAGTATACAAAACCACTCAAAGATGTGGAGGACATTGGACCACACATATCTGAATGAATCAATTCCAACGTACCTTTAGTTTTTGTTTCACTCTTCCGAAATGGATTCTTGATATTCTTCCCTTTCGCACATCCTTTGCAAATGCCTTCATGGTTGATCTTCAAGTCTAGTAATCCCATCACTAATTTGTTCACATGAGGTAGCGCTTTGTAATTTATGTGGGAAAGCCTTCTATGACACAGTTCACTAGGACGAGTGGTATCATGAACAAGGGTTGTTTCCTGATGTCCCTTGAGTTTATACAAGCCTCCTTCTTCTTCATTGATGAAAAATGCATCTTCAATTGTCTTTCCTTTGGTCCACATGAGTACTTGGCCATCTATGAATGCAAATCTGTATCCTTTCTTATCTAAGGCTGAGATAGAAAGTAAATTATTCTTTAGACCTGGTACAAATAAAACTTCCTTCATCTTCAGGGGATTTCTTGAATCAAGCATGTAGCTTGCTTCACCAATTCCTTTGATTGGATATTAATAGTTTGTTGGAGACATTTACCATCATACACACTCTTTTGGTCAAACTGGCCTAGTTAAACCACCATTATAAGTATAATTGACATTAATTGACATCAGTGGAGCATTAATTTCCGTCATCCAGTCACACCCACGCCTACCTATAGTCAAGGAGGCTAACTTAGCCTTCTCCTATAGTCAAGGAGGCTAATTGGAGCACTCCAAGGGTGATCTGAGTGACATTAATGCACCTAATTGCTAACTGGTGGTTACAATCAGTTCAACCAATCAGTTAAGGCACCTCCTGTCATTAAATATATTATTTAATGGTTATTTATTATTATTTATTATTATTTAATGATCTGGAGTCAACAAGGTGCCTCCACCAACTTCTGATGGTCAGTTCAGCTTCAGTTAATCTCATCGGTGTTTATTGAAGTCATGGAGCACTAGCACTTGATGGATGGCTTGCTATGACATGTGTTTGATCTCCTTCAGTTGAGATTCAGTCATTTATTGCACTCCAACTTTAGTTAGGGCTTGGCGAGTCAATTAGGGTTTTGTTCAAGTGGTTAACTAAGTGGTTAATTGAGTGTGAACCAATGGTTGAGGGTCAGTTAAGCTAGACTCACTCACTGAATTCAAATTGTCTCCTTAGGTATTCAAATTCTTCATGGATTTAAGCTATTGCTTGACATTGGTATTGTAACCATTCATTGTTTATTAAATATACAGAGAGGAAACCAATTCCGGTTCCAATTAACACCATTTCATGAGTATTTGTTGATTATTCTTTCATGAAATTGATTCTTAGTTCCTAGATCATGTGCAATAATCAATATGGTATCAGAGCATATGGCGGGACGAAGATCTATCTCTCAAAAACAAGCTTTTTGACATATTTCTCCATGAAAAGTGAGAAATACCTGAAAATTCCAGCATTGCACCAGAATCTAAGGCTTACCACTCAATATCCCAAGTAAAGAACTTGTTGATCAAGCTTGCTTGATTGACTATGCTGGGTGTGATGAAAGCCTAGAATGTGCAAGTTGTCCGACCATATTTTCCCTTTCTGTTTTGATTTTCAGGTTTCTACAGGTGAAGCATTCGCTACAGCATATCCAGATGGCCTCCTCAGTACCTCTCTTGACTCCATACAATTTCCACAGATGGAAAAATAAAATGGAGCTTCAGTTGCGATCCAAAGGACTCCATAGAGTTGCCATGGACACTGAAGTTGAGCTTGGATCCGCCATAGAAAAATCAAGATTCTTGAACAAGAAGGATGAAGCCTTCGGTTTCTTGTGCCTCTCTATTTCCGAAGACCTTCTCTTCCATCTTACGGATCTGGAGACACCAAAAGAAATATGGGACAAATTGGAATCTCTATACGGAAAGCATGATGACTTGAGAGTTTACCAACTCGAAAATGAACTCATGTCTCTCCAACCTTCCAATTTCAAGACTCAGAATGATTTCTTTACAAATTTCAAGCATAATGTTTTCCTCTTGAAGCAATGCAAAGTGGAGAAGGAGGATGATCAGCTCATCCTAGCCATCCTCTCCAAACTCGGGGCTGATTATTCATTTTTTGTTTCTACATTCCGTGCGGGGAAGCTCACAACCCCTGGATGGAATATGCCTACACTCAATGCCTTCATTGAGTCCCTAACTAATTAACATGACAAGCTTGTCCAGATGGGGATCATCCGATCTTCCCATGATCAAGCCCTCCATGTCTCGGGGCCCAAAGATCTGAAGGGTAAAGGAAAGCAGCAGAAAAATCAGAAAACTAAATTTGATGCTTCCAAGCCTAGAGTTGAAAATCAGCAGCATCATGAATCTTTCGGCTCAAGGAAGAACAAAGGAAAAGGGCACAATGGGAAAGAAAAAGTCAAGTGTTCTTACTATGGGAAGGGTTTTCACCCTGAACATGCCTGCATGAAGAAAAATATTGATGAAGCAACCTCTCTCCTTGAGAGGAATCACATCAATCTTCTGGAGAGCTTTCGGAGGAGAGATCACCAAGATCGGGAACCACAACATGAGAAAGGTCATGCCCTCATGGCAAGCACTTTGAATTCCAAAGCACTGCTGATTGACAATGGAGCTTAGAATCACATGATGGATGAAAAAGACTCCTTTTCATCCTTGGAGACCGGCAAATCCATCCACATCCACATGGGAGATGACTCCACCATCATTTCCAAAGGACAAGGTACTGTAGATCTAGAAAATGTTTTTTTTTCTAACGTTTTGTATGTACCGTCTCTAGTAGAAAATCTCCTTAGTGTCTATCAGATGACACATACAGTAATGCCTAAGAGAGTCTCTTTCAACCCAAATGATGTTGAGATAACAGAAATTGTATCCGGGAAACTCATTGCAAAAGGCCTTGCAAATCACCATGCAAAAGCCTATGAGTTCTCTCACTTTGTTGCGGATGCAAAGCCCACCGCTCTACTAACTCATGGAAATGAGGTTAGTAGGCTATGGAATGAAAGGTTTGGCCATATTAATTTCAAATATTTGTAATAATCACAGAAAAACTCCATGGTTGAAGGCCTCCTAGTCATCAAGGAAACCATGGGAGTCTGCAAGGGCTGTGTGATTGGAAAACACCCTGAGCACAAGTTCGATCGAGGGAAGGCAAATCGAGCTACAAGCATATTGGGGCTGATACATTCTGATATCAGCGGTCCAATGCCTGTCACATCCATGAATGGATCAAGGTACCTCCTTACTTTTATTAATGATTTTTCAAGGTATACATGGGTTTTCTTTCTCAAACAGAAATCAGAAGTATGTGAAAAAATTTCTGAATTGAAGGCCTTGATCGAAAATGCCTCTGGGCTTAAGATCAATATCTTGAGATCTGATAATGGAAGGGAGTATGTCAGTAATGATTTGCTGTATATTTTCTCTCAAAGTGGTATTCAGGTCCAACATTCAATTCCCTACACTCCCCAGCAGAATGGAGTAGCAGAAAGGAAGAACCGGTCTCTCAAAGAGATGACCACATGTATGTTGGAGTCAAAGAAGCTTGCTGCAAATTTGTGGGATGAATCCATGCATGCTGCAGCATACATTCAGAATAGGGTGCCACATTGATCAGTGAAAGGAAAGACTCCTTTCAAAGCATACTTCAGACACAAGCCAGATGTGTCGAACCTACGGGTGTTTGGGTCCACTGCATGGGCCCGGATTCCGCTTGATAAAAGAAGGGCTTTGCAGCCACAGAGCATAGAATGTATGTTTATTGGGTATCCTAATGAATCTAAAGGGTTCAAGCTACTGGATATCAAGACCAAACAGATCATCATCGAGAGAATTTTCAAGTTCGATGAGCCTCTTCAGTAGGTGGAACTAGTGAAGGAGAAAACTGCTGAATTTCCTTCCTATTCCACTGAATATTTGGATGATGAAATTGGGGGTGATGACCCTGATTTGGATCTTATGATTTCTGATATCAGTGTGTAGCAATCATCAGATACTCAATCATAACCTGAAGTGAAAAATCATCTTCCTACATGGGCCCAACAGACACTCTCCTCCGCAGGAGACAACATTGGAAATCCGGATGATCCAAGGAGAACCCGATCTGATTTCCAAAGATCAAGTATTGCGCTCTCTTGTTCTGATAATTTTCTGTCTAAAACTTGATATTTGATGATTAGTTCAGATCCAAAATCCTACTACCATGCTCGGAATGATCCGAGATGGCAAGTTGCCATGGATGAAGAGATGAATTCTCTTCAGAAAAACACTACTTGGGAGCTAGTTTCTCTTCCTCCGGGAAGGAAATTGGTTCAATGCAAGTGGGTGTTTCAGACAAAGGTTGCTACTGATGGAAGCACCTACAAATATAAGGCAAGGTTTGTAGCAAAAGTTTTCTCCCAGGACCAAGGAGTGGACTACCATGAGACCTTTGCACCGGTTGCAAAAATGGACTCCATCTGCCTTGTTTTGGCTATTTCTGCATTCAAGCACTAGGAGGTGCATCACACGGATGTTAAGTCATCATTTCTACATGGAGATATTCATGAGTAGAAATACATGAAGCATCCTGAGGGCTACATCACTGATCCATCTTTGGTTTGCAAGCTAAAGAAGTCACTATACGGGTTAAAACAAGCCCCAAGAGAGTGGTATTCCAAGATGGATTCCTTCCTTCTCTCGCAAAACTTTCAGAGATGTATATCAGATCCAAATATGTATTTACAGCAACATGATGGTCATATAATTATCATTTTTTTATATTTTGATGACTTAATGATCACAGGTAGCACAAATGCCTCCATTTCAGCCAACAAAACTGCTCTCCACAATGCCTTTGAAATGAGTGATTTGGGGCTTCTAAAACAATTTTTGGGGCTCGAAATCGAGCAAAATTCTGATGGGATTATGGTCACTCAGTCCAAATACATTTCAGACCTGTTATTCAAGTTTAACATGGCTTAATGTAGGCCTGCACCATTCCCTTTCCTTTCAGGGATCAGCCTTGAAGAAGGAAAACACACACCTCCCATGGACTGCACTATCTGTCGACAGCTGATTGGTAGCTTGTTGTACTTGACACATTCTAGGCCTGATATTTGTTATGCCATGAATGTTGTATCAAGATACATGCAGTAGCCTCATGATATTCATTGGAAGGAAACCAAGAGGATCCTCCAGTACATTCAGGGAACCAGGACCTACGGCATTCACTATGTTGCAGACTCCGAGCTAGAGGTGGTTGGATACACAGATTCCAATTGGGTGGGTGATTCTATTGATTGGAAGTCAACTTCTGGATATGTATTCGTGTTTGTTGGTGGCCCTATTTGTTGTTCAAGCAAAAAGCAAGCTGCCATAGCACTATCTTCAGCAAAGGCCGAGTATCGAGGAGTGGTGAATGCTTCAATCCAAGCAGTTTGGTTGCAAGGCATTCTTTCAGAGTTTGATCTTGGTAGTACTTTGTCCACTGTCCTATTTTGTGACAACCAGAGTGCTATTAAGATATCCACAAATCTAGTTACCAGGTAGAGGACCAAGCATGTAGAGATTCACATGCACTACATCAGGGAGCTAGTGCATGACAGGACCATCATTCTGCAATACTGCCCAACTGATGAGCAGATTGTAGACATCTTCACCAAGAGATTTTTAGAAAATAAGTTCACTTACCTTTGTTCACTATTGGGGGTGAGTTCATCAGGGTGATCTAGACTACTTTCAGTGTTCAGCTTGAGGAGGGGGGGTTTTCCCACTGGGTTTTCCCTCTTTTCCTCACTTAGTTTGTTTTGAGCATTGTTTCAGTTTCAGCGTTGACCTATGGCCTTAGTTTCTAGGGACCTAGCATTTTATGCATCTATGTTTTATAACTCTTCATGAGTATAGCTTAAGGGGGGGTGTTGGAGACATTTACCATCATACACACTCTTTTGGTCAAATTAGCCTAGTTAAACCACTATCCTAAGTATAATTGACATTAATTGAAATCGGTGGAGCATTAATTGCCATCATCTAGTCACACCCACGCCTACCTACAGTCAAGGAGGCTAACTTAGCCTTCTCCTACAATCAAGGAGGCTAACTGGAGCACTTCGGGGGTGATCTGAGTGACATTAATCCACCTAATTGCTAACTGGTGGTTACAATCAGTTCAACCAGTCAGTTAAGGCACCTCCTGTCATTAAAAATATTATTTAATGATTATTTATTATTATTTAATGATCTGGAGTCAACAAGGTGCCTCCACCAACTTCTGATGGTCAGTTCAGCTTCAGTTAATCTCATCGAGGTTCATTGAAGTCATGGAGCACTATCACTTGATGGTTGGCTTACTATGACATGTGTTTGATCTCCTTTAGTTGAGATTCAGTCATTTATTGCACTCTGACTTCAATTAGGGATTGGTGAGTCAATTAGGGTTTTGTTCAAGTGGTTAACTGAGTGTGAACCAATGGTTGAGGGTCAGTTAAGCTATACTCACTCACTGAATTCGAATTGTCTCCTTAGGTATTCGAATTCTTCATGGAGTTAAGCTATTCCTTGACATTGGTATTGTAACCATTCATTGTTTATTAAATATACAGAGAGGAAACCAATTCTGGTTCTGATTAACACCATTTCATGAGTATTTGTTGATTATTCTTTCATGAGATTGATTCTTAGTTCCTAGATCATGTGCAAGAATTAATATAGTCATCTCCTAGAGATACTTTTTGAGGAGATTTCTTTTCTTCAAGTATTCACAGAATTTTCTTTTGTCCCATCGTGTGCTTTGAAGCACCACTATCAATAATCCATGTGTCTTCTCCAGGTGATACAGACCCAGATAGTGCAGAGAATAGTAAATACTCTTCTGCATCTTCTTCCCTTGCTTGCTTTCTTTGAGGTCCTTATTCTTCTTCTTCTTCTTCTTCATCCTCATCTTCAACTAGATTTTCATGATGTCTTTGGTAATTGTTCCTCTTCTTATATTATTCTCTATTTAGAGGACAATTTCTTGCAATGTGTCCTACCTTATCATAATGAAAACATTGAAATATGGGGTAGTTCTTATTTGGAAAACTTTTTCTTGTTCTTTGGAACCTTCAGGGAGGTTGAGACTCCTTGTGGTTTCCCTTCTTGAATTTGGGTTGACTCCTTCTTCTCTTGGAATGGGTGGCTAGAGCGTGATAATATTCCTTCAGTAGAGCTTCTCTATTGGCCACTCTAGCCTCCTCTTGAATATAGTCTTCCCATATAGGATCAAACTTTAGGATTTCCTTTCCAGCACACATCGTTTGGATGTATGACTCCCAAGGTCTAGTGAGACCATTGAGAGCAGTCATAACTAACTCATCTTCATCAAGCTTGTCTCCAATGGTTTCTAGTTTTTCCTTGAACTAGGAGACTCTTGTGAAATAGTCCTGAATGGATTCTCCATGACTCATCTTGGTTCTCTTAAATTGAGCTCTTATATTCATCTTTTTATTGATGTTTCTTCCTTCATACATTCTTTCTAGGGAATCCTACATTTCTTTCAAATTCTTCTTGGATGACACTTGAGGGATCAAGTGGTCCTTGATAGAGTCAACAATAATCCTCTCTGCCCTAATAAGATCCTTCTTGTGCTTCTCCTTGGCTTCATCCTCTTCAGGTTCTTCAACTTCATCCTTGATATATTTCTCAAGATCATTCTCCTTGAGAATGAGGCCCATTCTATATTTCCATGCTCTGTAATTCTCTATGCCTTCTAGTTTTTCCTCAAGCTTGGTGCTTGGGGCCATCTTGATAAGAGATCACAAAAAATTGAAAATATGGAAAATGAGAAACTGATCTTACCAAGAGATGCATTTAACTGAGGTGATTTTACTGGTGTGCTTGGTTTCTGGAGATCCCAACTCTTCACCTTTCACTCTGACTTACGAGATTCTGTAGTGCAGTTTTTTGGTTCACTGGATTTTTGCAGTTTTCGGGTCCAGTGTCAAAATAGGGTTTGATTTTTTTGAATATTCACCAACTAAAAAATATCTATCTTAGGATTAGTAGATGCACTCTAGGAGGGCGCAACTTTCCATGCAAAAAGATCTTCAAAACTCAAAAATTTTCCCAAAACCCTAATTTCTTGTCGGGGAGAGAGAGAGGGATTTTTCATCTTGTGAATGTTTTCCTAATCATGTTAGATATAATACCATGTTAATATTCCATATGCTAAGATAGATTATTAGAATTCAATTCAATTTTAAAACAAAAGCATATAGACAGGATCACTGAAAGAAACAATAGCACAAGATCAACACAGATTTACCCTGGGAAAACCCTAATGGGAAAAACCCAACAAGAAAAGATTTCTAAATATAGATGATCAAAAATATAAAAGACGATACTTCAAACTGGTCCTTCTCCTCCTTGCAGATACAACTCTCTCTCTCTCTCTCATGCACTACACAAGTGAGTGATTGTGTGTTCAAATGAGGAGTGCCTCACTTCTATTTATATTCTTTCATTCACTTGACATTTCAATCCACCAAGTTGGCCCCACTAAAATTGGTTGGGTCGACTTCTCTAGGAGGACTCAAACAACTTAATATTATATTAATGAGGGTGCTAATGACCCGACTTACAATAGAGGGTTTACCTCATGACTCTTAGTGATTCTCCCGATAGGAACATCAGGGTATAATGAAATACAAATGATTCTCCTGATAGGAACATCGAGGTACAATAAGTAAATACACTTCAAAGTTACAATAATTCAACACCATCTATGACTAGAAACACACACATATATATTTTTATTAAAGATCTTTGATTACAAAAATTTTGTCGAAAATATTAAAATAATAAATAGTTATCCCTATTGAATTAACTACTACAAAACATAGTTAATTATAGGTTAACTATCTGGACTATTGAATAAAATAAGTGAAACATATATTAAACAAACTTAACTGAAAATCATAATGATTTAATTTTTCCTTCCTCAATTTCCTAGTCTTTTCCAACAGTCCTAACATCGATAGTTGAAAGTTGATACCGCAAAAAAAAAAAAATACTCCTCTAACTTTTTGATCTCGATGTTGGCATGTCGAAACTTGAACGTTAGCATAGGGTGAACAAACAGCAACAAGACCCTTCTAATTTTTTGATCCCGACATCGACACATTGGAAGTCAGAAGTTGGAACTTTAGCATTGACATAAAACAGCATTATCTTTAGTATAACAATCTTGACATCGTCACATCAACGTCACCACTTTGGCATATTCATGCAATTACCTTAAAATTTAAATAAGTTGATCTCGATGTTAGCACGTCGGCATCGACACATTGACACTAAAACTAAAGCATTGACCTCTCTAATTTTAGGGGTAAACACTTAGTCATTTCAGGAAAAAGACTAAGGAAAGGTTTGGTTATGAACTTATCAAATTTTTCTACCTTAACTCAATACATGGATTTAAATTAAAAAAAAACCTTCACAAGCTATAATTAACCATTTCGATGCTGGTATAAACTGGGAGACTATATCAGTTCCTTTCCAACAAGATTATCCTTTCTATAAGTATCAAATAAAACTGTCTTCGAGTCCATTAACACATTAGTCTCAAAACCTACATGTGTGACAAGGTTCAACTTCCTAAATCGACCATTCAGATTATGTAATCACAATAAAAACCTTCTCCTGGAAGAAGTTAATCTTTCAAGGAAAACATGAACTAATCATTAAAGACAATGTTATTCAACTACTTTTCCTTTTTATAAAATTTTAACATGCAAATGAGTACCTAAAATAATGGTCTTATTCAAATTCTCAAACATGTATTTAAATATTATAAACATGTTAAACATGTGACCATTGAGCCATAATTCACATTGTGTAAGCAAGACTTCATAAAAACATAGGAATTCTACGCCTTTAACCAATCTATCAAAAAAGGACAAGCAATAACAAGCTACAACCATTAACAAATCACATTGTCTACAACAACTCAATAACTCTCGAAATAGAGTAGTTGTTTGACAATTGACTTAACAACATTCAAATTAGGGCATTTATTTAACCACTAACCCAAATAATCTCTAAAATAGAAATACATGAATTCATGAATAACATACAATTGGTTTCATGGTTCATCTACCCATTCAAAAACAACAGAATGATAGGAAGTTGCATTTCAACTTTAACCCATTAACTCATGCGACCATAATTTTGTAATCACCTAGAATTCAACAGAATTACTGCAAATTATACAAATCAATTCCAAAAATGGAAGAATAATAGAAAACCATACTCATCATTCCAAGCATGAATTAACATTGCAATTAACTATATATATATATATATATATATA
>LPNX010633805.1:82929-124615 GCA_001517045.1 Pseudotsuga menziesii
TTTGCTAATTTATCTCTTAGCAGAACTCCATCCTTGAGCTAATACCTAGTCATTAACCAATCAGGTTTCTCACAATCCCACTCTTTCTCTCAATGGTTTAACACTTTGAAATAAGGATTGTGGTCTTACAACCAATTTCATGCCAAAAAATGCAATCCACCTTCCAAGCTTCCTTCTGTCGGCACAACAGTATGACAAAACACCTCTCAAAGTCTTATAATTCCACTAAGTTAGTTTCATACATAATTTTCCATTTCATTGGATCATCCAAAGAAAAAAATGGTTACTTTTAACATGCAATAATGATTGAGCATGTTCATAGTTCAAGAAATTGGTTGAGGTAAATTCAACAACAAGTTTCACTTAGGAAATATTGCATGAACAAATACCCATTCTATTTTCCTTATTCCACTCTCTGGAACCCATTCTCTTCCTCCCGTCATGTCAGCACTCTCTCTAGATGGAACTGTTGCCAAAATTTTCTTGCTTGAGTTTTGCATGGCACATGGTGTAACACTTCTCAATGACACTTAATTTACTTTTGATTAATTCTCTTAACACACTTAAGTGCTATTTTAACATTGAATGGATATTTAAGTAAATACAAAAGGATTATGTTTAAATCATGGCTTAAGGTAGGGACTTAACAGGTTTTCCCAACTAGGACAACTCTAAACCCCCTTTCAACCTCTAGTGAATACTTGGGTGCCCAATCTCTTCATCACTCTACCTCATCGCAATTGGTTGTGTATTTTTATATTAATAATAATGAAATAAAAAGTGTTCATCCTTTGAGGAATTCAAACTCAATGTCTACATTTGGACCCAATTAGACTAGACGTTTAGGCTAGGGTGTTACATTCCCCTCGCGCTTAAAGTCTATAGCATCCTTTTTGTTTCATTATCTAAGATATATAAACAAAACCTTAAAATTTAATTAGATGTATACAATATTCAAAATATATGGGGATACTCTTCTCACATCTTTTATTGAAGTTCCCAAGTTGCTTCATCATGGTTGTAATGGGTCCATTGGACCTTTAACCGTCCTATGGACCTATTCCCAAGAGTCTTGATTCTTCTACCCAATATGGATATTGTTTGAACTTGGATTCCCCCTTTGGGTTACACCTATAATCATATACCAATCAAGTATATAATTAGAATCATAAACATACTTTTTCAATAATGAAACATGGAATACATTGTGAACTTTTAATATAGGAGGTATGTATATCTCATATTCCATTGGTCCAATTATGTTTAGGACCTCAAATGGTCCATGAAATATAACATCCAATTTCTTGCAGTTGCACAACCACAATGAACTTTTTCATCCTTTAACCTTTAGGAAAACTTTGTCCCCATCCTAGAACTCCTTATGCAACTTTTCTTTGTGTGCATATATCTTTTAATTGTCTTGAGATATCTTCAAGTTATGTTTTATTTGGGGTACCTGTTGTTCCATATTCTGAATAATTTCTGGTCCAATAATCCACCTATGCACATACTTGTCCCAATTCACATGAGCATTACACTTTCTTTCATAAAGTGCATCAAATTAACTCATATTTAATTATGCCTATAAAATATTATTGTAAGAAAATTCCACTAAGTACAAATAATATTCCCATTTATTGGGCTTGTCCATTACATACATCCTGAGCATGTCCTCAATGACTTGGTTTACTGGCTCAGTTTGTCCTTCTTCCTATGGATGATAAGTTGTATTGAAGTTGATTTTGGTTCCAAATTATTGGAACAAACCTTTCAAAAAGTTTGAAGTGAAATTTGGATCTCGATCAGAAACAATTTGCATTGGAATTCCATTCAACCTGGTAATTTCCTTCATGTAGGTCTCTACTATGTTAGCATCTTTAAATGTTTCCTAAACTGATATAAAGTGAATTGAATTTGTTAATTTGTCAACTACCACCATAAATAGAGTCATGATGCTTCAATTTTCTTAGAAAATTTGTAATGAAATTGATGGTCACTACATCCTATTTCCATTATGCTACAAGCATTGGTGGAGTAGAGCAATAGAATTTCTATGTTCTTCTTTCACTCTTTTACATCCCAAACACTAATAAAGGTATAGGGAAACTTTTTTCTTCATTCCTGGAAAATAATACTCGTTTCTAATTGTTTTCAAACTATTTTGATAACCAGGATGATGTGAATAAGTAAAATTATGCATTTCCTGTAATGTGGTTTTCTTTTAGTCACCATCATCTAGTATGGAAACTCTGCCATTTTATTAAATTATTCCATATTCAACCAATGCATTTTGGAAAATTTAAACAACATGTTGTCTTCCTACAACACCACGAAAACTTATAGATAATGTTTATCTATTTTTAACGATTCATACAACTTAATTTTAAAATCAAACTTATAGTCGTTGATGGCTTAAATTTGCATTAATTGACTTCTTCTATTGATTGCATCAACCACTTGGTTCTCCTTTCATTTTTTGTACCTAATTTAAAAATTGAATTCACTCAGGAAGTCAATCCATCTTCCTTGTATTGCATTTAGTTGAAATAATGCCCCAAGTATTTTAATCTATGAAATAATGGGGAGGCTTCTCAAACAAGTATTTTAATCTATGATGATCAGCATTTATCTCAAACATATTCCCCATGAGATAATGCCTCCACATTCGAAGTGTGTGAAATATGGAATCTAAATAAAAATAATAAGTATCATATTTATTCTCATGCTCCTTCATCTTTTGTGATTTATATCAAATCACATGCCAATCTTCGATCATAATTCCATTGATTCCTTCCAAACATGCATCAATACAAACCACATAATCTTATATGGATCCAAAATTTTCAATATTGGAGCACAAGAAACTCTTTCAAGAGTCTAAAACTATGTTCACACTTCTAATTACATATAAACTTCACACCCTTCTTTTGTAATGATGTAATCAGAATCACAATCCTTGAGAAGGATTCTACAAATCTTCAGTAATAATGCCATACATATAAATGATCTAACTTCTGGGACATTTTTCAGAGTAGGCCATTCCTTTATAGACTTTATATTTTCTAGGTTCATATCTACTCCTTCTTCAGATCTTATATGACCCAAAAACAACATCGTATTCTATTATAATTAAAATTTTCTAGCAAATTCTTAGGATTTACATAGTAAGATAGAGATTATCTTCATGATCTTCATTAGATTTGGAGTATAACCAAATATTATCTAAGAACGCGATAGTTAATTTATCCGAATATTACATAAAAACTCCATTGATTAGACACATGAATGTAGTTGGGGAATTCATTAGTCCAAAGGACAAGTTTGTATACTCATAACGCCCAAACCTGGTTCCAAATGTTGTTTTAATAATTTCCTCATCATTTATGTGCGCATGGTGATATCACCACGTCAAATTAATATTGGAAAATATTTTTGTTCCTCTCAAATTATGAAAGAGGTCATCAATCCTTGGTAATGGATACATGTTCTTGATGGTATCCTTGTTCAGTTTTCTAAAATCCACATGCAACCTAAGGGTATCATCCTCCTTTTGTAAAAAAAGAGCTGGTGCTCCCAATGGTGATACAATCGACCACATAAAATCCCTTTTTAGTAACTCTTATAGTGGAAACTATAGTTCCTTCATATCTATAGTACTTATCTTGTAAGGATATTTTGATGTTGGGAGAACTTCGGGCATCAAATAAATTGTAAAACCAATGGCTCGCTTAGGTGGTAATCTAGGCACATCTTGAAATACATCCTAAAATTATTGAAACACTAGAATATCCTCCATGTTTGGCTTCATATCAGATGGTACTTCCTTAGCATGGATCATGTACAATTGGAATCCCTTACTGAGACACTTATTCATTTTCATGGAAGAGATCTATCTAATTGAAATCAATCTTGGAATACCTTTCGCTTGAAGAGATTTACCTTCGTCATCTAGGAACATCATACATTTATTATGGAAGTCAATAATTTCACTATGTAATTCTAGGTAACCCATTCCAATCAGGATGTCCTATGAGCCTATAGGAATAAAATCCAAGTTGGACTTGGTTTGTAATCCATTCATTATACAACCACAATCTTTAACCATTGGAGTAATATTTCTTTTCATTCATGTAGATAATTGCACCTTTGTGTGATTAGGAAATTGAATACTCATTAAATTGCATTTTTCAATGAGATTTACATTTACATAACAATAAGAAGCTCCAGAATCAATCAAAATTGAAATTGGAAAAGTATTTACTTTACCTTCAATTTCAATCATTGATGACTAGTTGTATACCTATCGAATGTCCAAATCTAGATAGATAAAAGGAATGCTTATAGCAACATCTCCCACTGTAAAATATTCTTGCATGTTATACATATTAACATCCATGTTTTTCCTCTTATGAAATTTATTGAGGTAGTGGTCACCTCCATACTTCCATCATTTAACATGCAACACCGTCTTTTGTGATGTGGATTCAGTCACCTTTGACTGATATTTCAAAGTAGGATATTTGAAAGAATTATACTGATCATGCTTAGTATTAAGATACTTAAATTATTTTTCCTCTATTCCTACTTGTCCTTCAGTTTACTCTTCTATCACTTATGTAGATCCTTCCTACTCTTACCTTGCTCATACATGAATTTAGCCTTCCATATGCATCCCTTCAAGGTATGAGGCTTATCATAAGTTATTCGATCTCTATAGAATTTTGGTATACCACTGGAGAACTATTGAATCTTCACCTTTTCTTCTTGGATGAAATCCACATAACATAATAATTATAAGAATATTTTATCATAATCTTCATTGTCATATTTCCTACTTTGAGTTCAAAGAACTATTGCATTTTCTTATCATAGTATTATTAGGATAGGTATTCACGTTTGAAATACCTTTGTAAACTCCTCCATGATATTTTACCCTCATCCATATTTTCTACCCGTTTCAATTGATTATACCACTTGCAATCTTTTCCCTGAAGGTTATAAATGGAAATACAAGCTTCTTGATTATTAGAATAATCATGTAATTGCAACTACTTATTTATTTCTAGAATCCAAATCTCTACGACTTCCCCAAATTTTTATCCATCAAACGTGGGCGGTTTAACTTTTCCTGAGTTCACCCTGTAATGTATTCCCATTACACTTTCTTTTATGAAGCCTTGCAGGATAAATATCATGTCAGATTGTGGGCACTTTGTTCCCATGGTGACTTTCTACTAAATAATATTAGGAACACAACCCCATTCTACTTACATCCTCATCCATGGAATGTTGGTACCTATCAATGATTCCTCTATTCATTGATTTTTTCCATTCCCTTCTTACCACAGAAGATACTTCTTGCACCTAATTTTGTAACTTGATAAGGTTCTACATCATTTGTTCATTTGTTTGATTTTGGTGTTCTATATACTGAAGGGTTTTTCCATTTCTAACATAAATATCCTTCAAATTTCCATGGGTTCCATCATGAACTAATGGCCGTTGGATTCTATCTTTGATCACCCATTCTAACCTCTTTATCAAAGTGATACATTTATGGGCTTTATAGCATCATTTAGTATCAATTTCTTTCTGCAGTGGCAATCAAGAAGTACAATGGTCTTTAACCTCTGTTGACAGTAGCAATATAAATTGATCCACAATTGTTAGTTCACATCAAAAATCATAAGGATTATATAATTCACATTATCCGCATACATAGAAACATTTCATACAAGAAATATCATGAAAATAGACTCAATATTTATCATTCTTGTAAAATCCAAACATCTCCCAGAGGCTAAGTATCAAACCTTAGCTATGATACCATTATGTAATGTACCCACACATTACCAAACGTTTAGATAAATCATACACCTTCTTAAATAAGGAAGCACATACAAATAATGTTAAAAAATACCACTTGGTAATGTGCACTCACTCTACACGGCCACACATATAACCATATGTGACTAGAAACAAATACACATAGAGTGTTATTAAGGATATTTAAATATAAAAATTTTGTCGAAATATTTAAATAATAAATAGTGAGGTCCATTGAACTCACTACTATATAATCGTAGTTAATTATAGGTTAAATATATAAATTATTTAATATAATAAGTTAAACAATTATTTAATTGAATTTCATGACAATCTTGATGGTTTAATTCCACCTTCTTGACTTTCCCAATCCCTTCTGATAGTACAACCATTGGGAGTCAGAAGTTAACACAACCAAAAAAAATTATAAAGACTCCTCTGACTTGAAAATGAGTGAATTAGGCAACTAGCTGTGTGAGGCATGCTCCATAGGTGATTCTACTCATTTATATCTTAGCAGAGTTCCAACCCCAAGCTGATACCTAGGCATTCACCAATAAGGTTTCTCACTACCCCACTCTTTCTCCCAATGGTTTAACACTTGGAAACAAGAATCATCGGTTTACAACCAATTCCATGACAAACAGTCCAATATGCCTTCCAAGATTCCTTTTAGCACAATAGTGTGACACAACACCATTCAATTTCTCATAATTTTTTACACCATTTTCTATTTCAATATACCATTTTCCCTTTAATTGGATCATCCAAATGAAAAAATGGTTACAATTAACAAGCAATAATTATTGGGCATGTTCACAATTTATGAAATTGGTTCAGGTAAATTCAGCAACAGGTTTCACTCATGAAATATTCCATGGAAAAAGACCCATTATGTTGTCCTTCTTCCACTCTCTAGAACTCGTTCACTTCCTCCCATCCTTTCCACACTCTCTCTAGATGGAACCACTACCAACTTTTGCTTCCATATGTTTTCTAGGGCACATGTTGCAACTCTTCTCAATGACACAGAATCCACTTTCGATTAATCGTATTAATCACACTTAAGCACATTTATATATATATATATATATATATATATATATATATATATATTTGTTAACACAAATAGATTAGGGTTAAATCATGGATTAAGGTAGGGCATTAGCATGGTTTCCCAACTAGGACAACTCGAAACACCCTTTCAACCTGTGGTGAATACTTGGGCCACCAATATCTTCAGTGCTCTTCGTCATCACAGTCATTTGTTAATTTTTATATTTAAAAAAGAAGTGTTCATTGTTTCACGCATTCAAATTCAATGTTTACATTTGGTGCCAATCATACTAGGGGTTTAGGCCATGGGTGTTACATTTAAACATATTGCATGTGCGATTTTAGACTTGTGAGATTTAATTTCCCTGAACATTCGTCCCATTCCTTAACATTAAATTTTTCTACCAAACAAGAATGTAAGGGACTAGGGTTCAAGGGAAAGACACTATGAGTGAGAATCGATGGTATATAATTTGGTACATGATTCAACAACAAAGAATTCACTATTCTTGAAAATCATACTCATCAATGATGGAAACTTTAAAAAAAATTATGAACTTTACCTTTCCTTTCCCTCTTCATTCAGTACTTCATTAGTTATAATTTCTCACATATTTGTAGAGATCTTTTCTTCCAATCAACTTCTCATAACTCTAATTTCAAACTTGCTATATTTAAAACTTGTGTGCATTATTCTTTGCATGTTAACCCATGCAATTTCATTACCCATGAATTTATATCATCCATTAATTCGCTTTCATAAGGAATTTCATGATAAAGATGAATTCTATTTTTACTCATAAGAATGAGCTACACTTTTTATGTCAATGAAGAACTTTGACACCAATGTTCAAATATTGTCAACATGAATAAATAAATAAAAATATCCGTTACAACTCACAATCTTTCATGATATGGGGGTTAAAAATCTTACAACCTTTGGATATGGGGGTCAAAACTTAAGAGGATGTGTGTTTGACCTCGATGATTACATGATGAGGATGACCCGACTAAACTAGATGTGTTGCAACACACGATGGGCACCTAAAGGGTCTATGATACAACAAGAGGGGAAATGTAAGGAGGTCTAAGGGAATTATAATATGAATAACCAACTTTCCATCACATTCATATTCCCTTCATAATTCCAATATTTAATTCAACCTATAGTTTAATGAGAGAGGAGAGAAGTGGATATAGCCAATTCCTAGACCTGGGTAATTGCCTCCAAATAATAGCAAATCACACCCCTATATTCTAAGGTCTAAGAAGATCTATAATATGGATCTTTTTTTTATCCTTCATTCATGCGGATAAGGATAATTTGAATGTTAAGAGATATGGTTTTGTAAAAACCAGATACAATAAAAAATTGATTTTTACCTTGGATAAAGAGTCTTCTGTAACATCTCCAAAAATTCATAAAATAATTTTTTTTTGAAATAGTCTTAACTGCAGCTGTAGACAATATTTAACATGGCTATGACAACATTTGCAACTTTGTTTAGTCTTGAAATCCATTAAACCATATGGTCTTTAGTTTTTTGTTTATAATCATTTATCTTGTTAGGATTATAATCCTCCCTTTTCCAATTTGGTCATTACGTCTAAATCAAGATTCATGTCTAAATTGGGAGTCCTTTGAGTCTACTTTTAGTCACTATTACCATTGGATCCACTTGGCCTAATTGCGACACATGCACCATTTACTAAAGTGTGGGGAACACTAATTGAGGCCAACCAACACTGATTTCACTTGCATGCATCAGTGTAGGAGCCTCCTAGATCAATCCCTACCAATTAGGAGCCACTGGGAGTGTCGATACCAACCTCCATTAGTTGAGTTCAGTTGGTGACTAGTCAAGCTCAGTTAGGAGTCAATTACATTCAATTCTAGTTCCCTACACTCAGTTCTATTCAGTTAGCACTAGGATTGCATGGTTGCATGAGGGTAAGGTGCATTTACTCACCTACCTTAGTTAGTTAGACTATTCAAAACTAAATTAGACACTTGAGTTTGGATTTTGAACTCCGATGAACTCCAATAATGATTTAGACAAGGTCAATTAACCATTCAGTCAAGTAGAGTCCAACCAATTCGAATTTCCTCACATGGATTCGAATTGCATGTGGCTATTTACCCATTATGCTTCATTGTAATTAATTATATAATCACTTTTGATTAATGAAAGCTTTCACAGCTAGAAGCCATTTTTGCACTGTTTCATTCTTCAATTTTTGAGTAAAATTGTGTGATCTTTCTTGTGAGTTGTGTGTTGGTCCATAGATATTTGTGCTCAATTTTACATATCTATCGCACATAATTTGTCATATTGCGACAATGATATTATGTGACTTATTGTTATGGCGACACTATTTTGAATCATGTTATGCCACTTTTATTTAATGTCACTTAGAGTTGGTGTACTTTTTTGGTTGATGTTCTAGTTCTACTTGACTATGTCGACTTACCTTAAATTTGCGTCGAGCTATGAAAACTATGTCATGCACTTTATTCTTTATTAATAAACAAAGTATCTATTAATTTTTCTCTAGATTGTTTCTTAAACTGCTCGATGAGATAATGGGTTGGATTAAGGTCTTACTTAGCTTGATATCTAACGTATAGACCTTTTTTTTAACATGCAAGTACCCTATGAAGGTGATTCATTGCCTTGTTAAGCCACATCCAAGGATCTAAACAAGGGAAAAAATAAAGGAACTACCTAGAACACTCAAGAATATACAAAAACCTAAGTTATAACAAGCATAAGGTGAAAATAACAACGTAAAGGTAGGAAAGGTCAAATAACGTTCAAGGTTTACCCTTATCTAGACATACGAAGAAAATGGTTTTATGCACAAAGGATTTACGTGTATTAAAGTTTATTAATTTTGATTAAATGTGGCCATATGTTGGCCATGTAATGGTGTAAATGCTCCAATTGGGAATCATATATGTGCCATTGTTAAACCCTAAGGTTTAACTTACCTTGTTTCATCTTTTCACGCTATGTTGTTTGGTTTTATTCCAGTGTAAGAGACATGGTTCCTCATCTCTAGTTCTCGACATGGGATTTTGGGTTTAGCAATGGATTTGGACTGTTTCCATACTCCTTGATGCACCACGCGTTGTAGAAGTATCCTCCCTAGTTTAAACATGTTAGTTGAAATACTAACTCTATGACATTAAATTCCAATCTGTCGACTGTTGGGGAAATCTCCCTCATTATTGGCGTTTACAGATAAATACTTCATGAATTGATTTACGTTCCTTTTTCGTTGCTTCTTATTTGAACTAAGGTTTAAGAATGACCTATATGTGTGTTCAATCATGGTTCTTCATTCATGGTTCTGGCATAGGGGTGTGGCTACTCTTCATGCAACAAAGCGTCCATGGCTTCGATAAGACCTGTATCTACAACCTTTTATCTCTTTGTGGCATCATGACTATGGGGTGTTATGGATTTGCATGATGGGAATCCATTCCTGCGTTTTCTTGGCATGAAAATGGTAATTCTCTTTGGTAGCCATAAGGAATCTACATTTTTTAACTGTGAAGACTCTTCGATCATGGAGTCAAAGTGACTGTGCACTAAATTTTAGCTTGAACTATGGCAGGGCTTTTAAGTTTTGACTTGAAGGTGTAATAAACAGTTCTATGACTGTCTTTGCAAATGTAAATGTTTTCTTTCTTATTAAGAAACCCGCGAGGGATTTTGCTGATGTAATATCACATTTTTTTTAGAAGTTCTATAGCTTCATTTAATTATAAAAAAAAACTATTACAGTAGTGAGGCCTTTACTTAGTTTTGTTTTGATTTGAGAAAGGTCGTGAGGCCATTACTCCATTTCGTTTTTTCTTTGGGAAAGGCCATCAGGCCATTGTCAAGTCGATTCAAGTTTTTAAATGGATGTTACTTTTTTATAGTAATTATTAATCCATAAGGTTGTTGCTATTTCTTCTGTGTGTTTTAAAATTGCAGATGATAATACTAAAACGGCCTTAATCCTGCAACCAGATCTGTGGCCTTTAGATAATCTTTATTTGGTAATTTTTTTTATTGAAATAAAAAGTGTATTTGTGTGTGCCATAAAACCCTTGTAATGTAATGTTGTTTAATCGAATCCTTAATAGGATTCGATCTCTAAACCTCATTTGTTTATTATTTTATTCTAGAATATATGTTTAACCGAACTATAACTAGGGTTTAGTCCATGAGGCAAAAACTTTGCCATAGGTTGTAATTTTGATTTAAAAATATATATATATACGATATGTACTATAATGTTTGAAAATAAACATAATGGTTTTGACATTGGTTTAGTTCAAATGATTCGATTTTTTTTGTAGAACCTTATAATATATATATTCGAAACCCTTGATTTGGAATTTAGCACAAATTAGTTTTTATATAAATGTTTTCTTTAAAGTATACTAATACTATGAAATGAAACAATATATTCTTGAGATTCATTCTTGATGTGGAAGCCTTTGAATATAAAATTTTATATGTGATTTAATATTGAAATATATATTTACATAGATAATCTTTTTAATAAAAACTATGAAGGGACTGTAATGTCTTTAAAAGAGGTTTTGTAGGATTTTTAAAAATTAAATCATTTAAAACCCTAGTACTAATATGGAAATGTAAAATCATAAAACTAACTGGGCGAAATCTTAGGTGCTAAAGTGGGTTGATTAACATTGTGGGAAACAATAATAATTAGGCTAATTTTATATATATAGTAATCAAAGAAATACAAGAAATGTTTGACCTATAATCACTGAATAATGAATAGCAAAACTGATTATAACATCATAGGAAAGTAATTGTAGCTTCCTTTTTCAGAAAAATACAAAAATTTATCATTAACCTTGCAGATATTGAACATACTTCCTAAATAAAATATAGACACATAATTAAATCACACATAAATAACAAACAGTTAGAACCTGGATTAGTTGCAAAATGGGGGACAAACACCCAAAGAAAATTGTTCCACCAGACCATCTCATGAAGTAGCCAAGATTACTTGCTTAGGACCCCTGATCCTGTTCACTGAACCACTAGGACGAATATCACTAGATAATAGCATAGACATAACTTGTTGCAATTTAATACTCGGTAGCAGACTTAACTCAATCATTTCACTTTAGTTATCCCCTCAGCAAATTCCTTGTGTTCTTGACTTTTCAGTTTTGCAAGAGTCACAAGGTTCATTCACTTGGAAATAGAATGTAGTGATCCTCCTGGTTAATTTGATGGTATTTATAAGATTTTCTAGGTATTTGGGTCAGTTTTGGAATTAAATGAGCCACCTGATCAGTTCCCCCTCTCAAGGAACATGACCACATTTGTTGGGATTTTCTTTCCTGCAACAGCTAGAAAGTGAAATGCTAGTACTGCCACTTGTCAACCGGCCTTTTACAAATGCTCATTCCTCGTAAAGGGTCAGTGAACACTCTTTCAACAATCTCCTTTGATTAGGTGTCTCTTATTTTTAATTATTAAAATAAATAAATATTCAATTACAGTCATCCTTGACTAACTTGGTCATAAAAACTTTACAATAATTTTAACATACTGTTTCTCTCAAATAAATACAAATATTTATTTTTCACTTCTAAGTGTGTTACAAACACCCCCCCTTAATTTCAACATTGTTCTCGATCTTTCTTAGTTTTATTCTGAGTCTTCCTGGAACAGAGCTGGATATGCCTCCCACATATGACTATCCAATTCCCAAGTTGCTTCAACTGGACTGAGGTGTTTCCATTGCACCTTTACCTATCCAACGGTGTGATTCCAGAGAAAAATTTCCCTCTTGTCGAGAATACAGTCTCGTTCCACCTGAAAATATCCTTCGATTTCTACTTAATAACATTCCAGTCGATCACTTGAGTATCATCGTGCACATACTTTTTCAATATGGAAATATGACATCCAAGAATAGGTGGCAAGGCTTACTGATATGCCACTGGGCCCACTCTTGCTAATATTTTGAATGGTCCACAATACCTGGGTGCTAATTTAGCACAACTCCACAACTTAAAGGAGCCCTATCTAGGTTTTACCTTAATAAATACATGCTCACCTACTTGGAATTATTTTTGGAGTTCTTTTAAGGTCTGCATGACTCTTTTTACTGTCTTCAGCAGTTTTCAAATTGCTTTGTACATGCTTCATTGTTAGTTCCAATTCTTTTAACAAGTCAGGTTCTAACATCAATCTGTCAACTCGATTACTCCATTTAATGGGAGTGTTACATATCCTACTATATAATATTTAAAAATGACTAAGTTTAGCTGAATCTTGATAATGATTATTATACACAAATTCAACTAAGTGCTTATAATATTCTCATTTCTTGGGATAGTCTCTAACATACATTCGTAAAATGTATTCTAGTACTTGATTGACTCTTTTTGTCTGTCCATCTATTTATCGATGATAAGTAGTACTGGAATTTAATTTAGTATCTATTCCTTTAAACAATGATATCCAAAAATTACCCATAAACTTAGGATCTTTGTCAAAAATTATTACCTTCGAAATTCCATGCAATCAAAAAATTTATTTCATAAAGATGTTATCAATGTTACCATCTTTATGAGTTGTTTTAACAGGTATAAAGTGATCTTCCTTGCTTAGTTTGTCCACAAATACCATTATTGAATCATTTTGTTTCTCATTTTTAGGCAAATCAGTTATAAAATCAAGACTCATGACTTCCCATTTCCAATTTGGAATTGGTAATGGTTGTAAAATACCTATTGGGTGTTGATGCTTAGCTTTAACTTGCTAACATTCTATACACCTAGCTATATATTCAGCAACTTCATTCTTCATATTAATCCAAAAATACTTTTTTCTCAACATTGTTATCATCTTTTGATACCCTGTATGTCCAAAATAATTACTTTTGTATAATTCATTTAAAATCAACAGTTTAATTTATGGAATTTTAGCATGGGGTATTGACTTAGTTAAACTATGTCATAGCACCTTCGTTCATGGGATATTAAAGAATACCACTAATCACTAGATATTGATAATTATTTACAAAATCCTTTTGTTGATCCCTCCTCCCAATACATGTTTCCAATTGAAAAACCCTATTTTTACAATAAATTGCTTAGTTTTACTAGAAACCACTTTTTCTACCCCCCATACCATATTCCCCGCCCCTCAATACCTACAATATATTGACCTTATTTTCCACAATTAAAAAAAAAACCTTTATGAAAGAACGTGATAAGATATTGCTCAACAAGGTGAATCCCTCATTTATGTTAGGCACATAAAGTCTATTTTTATACAACATTAAGCATTTTTCATTTAAACTGTAATCTGTATTTACATTTTTAGATACATTTTGAGTTACCTTTTCTCTTAGATTTTGGTATTCTGTCTCCAGTTTTATCCCTTCTTCCAAATAATCATCTAATTTTGTTTTATAACTGCTAATGGAAGCTATAAAAAAATTTATTGCATCTCTGCTTAAGGAATCAACCACATTATTTTCCTTTCATTTGATGTGTTTGATTTCAAATCATATTCGCTAAGGAAATCTAACCATCTAGCTTGCATTGAGTTCATATTTTATTGATCAAACAAATACTTCAAACTTATGTTATGAGACATTAGCAGGAATCTTTTACCTATTAGATGATGGCGCCATAATTTTAGAGCATGGATTATGGTATCCATCTCTAAGTCATAAGTTTCATAATTGTTTTCGTGTGATTTTAACTTCCTTGATTCATAAGAAATTACGTGACCTTGTGTTAGTAATCCACCCAAACCTTCATTGCATGCATCAATGTATACAACAAAATATTTGTTTGGATCTGATATTTTCAATATGGGTGTAGTAGTTAACCGTTCTTTTAATCTATTAAAAATTTCTTCACACTTTTGATCCTAAACAAATCTTTTTCCCTTTTTCTGTAATGATGTTATGGGATTCGTGATTTTCGAGAATCCTTATATAATTTTTTTGTAACAACCCATTATTCCCATGAATGGTCGTACATCAGTTACATCTTTGGGAACAAGCCAATCAATTATTGCCTTTATCTTATCTGGGTCTACTGATATCCCTTCCTCGGATATATTGTTCCCTAGATATTGTATCTTATTTTTATAAAATTTGCATTTACTGAATTTAGCATATTGTTTATGTTCTCTTAAAACATGTAGTGTTATATGCAAGTGTTCATCATGTTCTTCTTTCATTTTAGAATAAATTAATCTGCCATCTATGAAGACGACTACAAATTTATCTAAGTATTTTCTTAAGGCAATTTTCATTAAAAACATAAAAGTTATCAGAGCGTTTGTTAGCCCAAAGGGAATAACCACAAACTCATACTACCAGTATCTAGTTCTGAAAGAGGTCTTAAAAATAATTCTCGTATCTAGTTCTTAAAAGCGGTCTTTAATTCTGACTTGATGATATGCAGATCTCAAGTCTATTTTTGAAAGTATTGTTGTGTCGTGTATCTGATTAAATAGATCATCGATGCAGGACAGAGGATCTATCTATTTTTAATTTTCATTTTATTCACTTGACGGTAGTCTATACATAGACGTAAAGTACCATCTTTCTTTTTAATGAATAGGACAGGTGCTCCCCAAGGGGATACACTTGTTCTTACATAATTTTTATTGATCAGTTCTTGCAATTGTAATTTTCATTCGATAAGGAGCCTTGGAATTAGGGACAACTCTTGGTATTAGTTCAATCATAAAATCCAGATCTTTCTTTGGAGGTAATCCTGGAATTTATTCTAGGAAAACATCTGAGAATTCTTGTATGATTGGAATATCATAAAATTTCAGCTTATCTTCTTTATCCATTTGTTCATTTATTATATGTTAAACAAAGAATTTACAACCTTTCCTTGCAACCATTTTAATTTGTAAGGCTAATATTTGTCTAACATAAACTTTCCTAGGTATTCCTTTGACTGTAATCCTTTCTCCTTTATCATTTAAACAAGTAAATGTTTTCTGAAAAAAAAAATAAAATAAAATAAAATAAAATAAAATAAAATTACTTGATGTTTTTCCAGAAAATCCATACCTATTAAAACATCATAATATCCTAATGGTACTACATTTAACTTGACTTGAGTTTTGAACTGACTCATAAACAAATCACAATTTTCAACTAATTAACTACTTTCCTTTTAGTCCCTGTAGCTAACTGGACCAAACAATACTTTTCAAATTTTTTCAAAGATAATTTGCATTTTTCCACTATTCTAGGTGACACATAGCTTAAAATAACACTTGGGTGAATTAGAATAGAAACATACTAGTTTTGTATCATACCTTGCACTTCCACCATGAAGGTTTTATGATCAACCTGTCTATTCTCCAATGTTGCATTTATTTTGGGAATTTCATTTGCTACATCTCCAATTTTTTCCTCTTCCTGAATGGTATGCACATTGCTGAAGTTCCCCTTTCTATTCGGATGAATACTTGGCATAATGCGGTCATTGGCATTCCCAGCACTTTACGGGTTCCTTATATTCATTATTTTTAACATAATTGTTAGACATATCTTTGACTTTTGGTGCTGTAGTATTTTATTGTGTTTTACTTTTAAAATATGTTCCTTGATAATTATTCTTAGAGAAATTTCGATAATGATTTCCAAAACTTTTATTAGACTTAAAACCTTTTCTCTTTTGAAAGAAGTTACTTGTTCTCTTATTCTTCTAGTTAGGCATGCTTTCTCTCTTTTTACTTTGTTCGTATCAAAAGTCAGCTTCTCTCATTTCCTTTTCAAGGGTCTTTGTATTATCAAATTAAATTATGTCCTTGAAGCTAGTGGAAAGACAACTTAAAAACCTTTGTATTTTAGGATTTTCATCAATTATATATGGTACATATCTTAGTAAACTTATAAATTTGTTACTTAACTCTTTCATTGACATTGAACCCAATTTTAGTTCATAAAACTCCTTAGCTCTTTATTCATAATACTGTTCAGATAAAAACTTCCCCCTTGCACTTCCACCATGAAGGTTTTATGATCAACCTGTCTATTCTCCAATGTTGCATTTATTTTGGGAATTTCATTTGCTACATCTCCAATTTTTGCCTCTTCCTGAATGGTATGCACATTGCTGAAGTTCCCCTTTCTATTTGGATGAATACTTGGCATAATGCAGTCATTGGCATTCCCAACACTTTACGGGTTCCTTATATTCATTATTTTTAACATAATTGTTAGACATATCTTTGACTTTTGGTGCTGTAGTATTTTATTGTGTTTTACTTTTAAAATATGTTCCTTGATAATTATTCTTAGATAAATTTCGATAATGATTTCCAAAACTTTTATTAGACTTAAAACCTTTTCTCTTCTGAAAGAAGTTACTTGTTCTCTTATTCTTCCAGTTAGGCATGCTTTCTCTCTTTTTACTTTGTTCGTAAAAAAAGTCGGCTTCTCTCATTTCCTTTTCAAGGGTCTTTGGATTATCAAATTAAATTATGTCCTTGAAGCTAGTGGAAAGACAACTTAAAAACCTTTGTATTTTAGGATTTTCATCAATTATATATGGTACATATCTTAGTAAACTTAGAAATTTGTTACTTAACTCTTTCATTGACATTGAACCCAATTTTAGTTCATAAAACTCCTTATCTCTTTCTTCATAATACTGTTCAGATAAAAACTTCCCTTTAAAGTAATTTTTAAATACTCTTCAAGTTAAATACTTTTCCTTAAGGTTCTTGACTCTTTTTATGTCCTGCCACCAGATGTCAGCTTTTCCAATTAGGTTGTAGATAGCCATCCGGGCTTTCAGTCTATCAGAGTAGTTATAAATCTGGAAGTACTTTTTCATTCCCGATAACTAAGCCTTGACTTCTTCACCCTTTTCTACTTCCCTGTTAAACATGGGAGGTTTTATCTTTTTAAATTCTCATGAGATTTCTTCATAAGGTTTATACTTCCTTTTCCTAGGTTTATGGTCGCTTTCACTACTTTCACTTTTGTATCTATACCTTCCTCTATGCGACCTTACGTTAACTCTTGAAGAAGATTCACTATCAGAAAAGTTTAATTTCTTACCCTTATGCTTGCATGATACTGTTTCATAATTAGTTTCATACACATTCCTTTTATCTTTCCCTCTGTTGTGTATTTTGTCTAGTAAAATCTGATTTAGTTCCAAAATTATTTCACTATCTATTTTCACAGTTTGTAGCTCATCCTTTAACTCTTTCACTGTTTGCAGTAACTCTAAGGGTTTATTATTTAGTTCGACATAAATGTTTTTTGGATTATTGTGATGAGATCCATTTTCAATATATGCTTCAACACCTTCCATTTTTCTACAAAACAAAATTTTATATTTTTGTACAGAATCAAATTTAAAAATATGATCAATATATTTTTTTCTTGTTTGTATGCGAGTGAGGAAATCAGGCCTAGTGTTTGGAACCTCGCTCTGATACCACATGTAACATCTCAAAAAATTGATAATTTTTTTTTTTCTGAAATAGTCTTAACCGCAGCTGTAAACAATATTTAACATGGTTACAACAACATTTCCAACTTTGTTTAGTCTTGAAATCTATTAAACCATATGATATTTAGTTTTGTGATTATAGTCGTTTATATATCACACATAATTTGTCATTTTGGGACAATGATATTATGCAACCTATTGTTACAGTGACATTATTTTGATTCGTGTTACGCCACTTTTATTTACTATCAATTAGAGTTGGCGTACTTTGCTAGTTGATGTTATAGTTCTACTTGACTATGTCAACTTTACCTTAAATTTTCGTCGAGCTATGAAAACTATTTAATACACTTTCTTCTTTATTCATAAACAAAGTATCTGTTAATTTTTCTCTGGATTTTTTGTTAAACTACTCGATGAGCCAATGGGTTGGGTTAAGGTCTTACTTAGCTTGATAGCTAACACATAGACCTTTTGTTTTAACATGCAGGTACCCTATGAAGGTGATTCCTTTCCTTGTTAAGCCACATCCAAGAATCTAAAAAAGGGAAAAAATAAATGAACTACCTATAACACTCAAGAACATAAAAAAACCTAAGTTTAAACAAGCATAAATTCAAAATAGAAATGTAAAGGAAAGCAAGGTCGAATAACGTTCAAGTTTTACCCTTATCTAGAGACACAAATCAAAGGGTTTGATGCACAAAGGAGTTACGTGTATTAAAGTTTATGATTTTTGATTAAATGTGGAAATATTCAGGCCATGTGATGGCATAAATTCTCCAGGTGGGAAGCATATTTGTCCCATCGTTAAAACTTAAGGTTTAACTTACCTTGTTTCCTCTTTTCGCGTTGTGGTGTTTGGTTTTCTGCCAGTGTAAGAGCTATGGTTCCTCGATTGTGATTCTCTACTTGAGTATTTGGGTTTGGTGATGGATCTAGACCATTTCCATACTCCTTGATGCGCCACACATTGTAGAAGTCTCCTCCCTAGTTTGAACCTGCTATTTGAAATACTAACTCTGTGACATTTAACTCCAATATTCCGACTGTTGGGGAAATCTCTCCCATCATTGGAATTTACACGTAAATACTTCATGAATTGATTTACGTTCCTTTTTTGTTGCTTCTTATTTGAACTAAGGTTTAATAATGACCTATTTGTGTGTTCAAGAAGGGTTCTTCATTCATGGTTGCAGTAAAGGGGTGTGGCTACTCTTCATGCAACAAAGCATCCATGGCTTCAGCAAGACCTATACCTGCAAACTTTTGGCTCATTGTGGCATCGTGGCTATGGGGTTTTGTGGCTTTGTGTGATGGGAATCCATTCCTGCATTCTCTTGGCATTGGATGGGAACCCATCTCTGCGTTTTTATTTTGGTATCAAAATGGTAATTCTCTTTGGTAGTCGTAAGGTATTTACATTTTGTAAGTGTTAAGACTCTTCGACCATGGAGTCGAGGTGACCGTGCACTAAATGTTTAGCTTGAACTATGAAATGGTTTTTAAGTTTTGACTTGATGGTGTAATAAGAATTTCTACAACTGTCTCTGCAAATGTAAATGTTTACTTTCTTATTAAGAAACCCATGAGGGATTTTGTTGATGTAATATCACGTTTTTTTAGCAGTTTTGTAGCTTCGTTTAATTATAAAAAAACTATTATGGGCATGATGCTTGTACTTAGTTTCATTTTTCTTTGAGAAAGGTCGTGAGGCCATTAATATGTTTCGTTTTTTCTTTGGGAAAGGCCATGAGGCCACTGTAAATCCAATTCAAGTTTTTAAATGGATGTTACTATTTTTATAGTAATTGTGAAATACCTCTTATACCTTGAAGCTGTTATGGGTCGAAAGGGGAACTTTATAACAAAAAAAATTCCATAAAATATCACATTACGCAACGACTGCGTTCATTTGCTCTACTTTACCCCGATCGCATTAATTAATATGTTTTAGAATGTCCAAATACTCATTTGGGGTCCTTCCGCTATTAGCACCAATGTATTAGCTGTAACATTAGTTTAAGCCTTTGGAGCACATATGATCAAGTTCATAAGATGAATTGCATCAAGTACATAATGAGTAAAACATGTAAGAGAAATTGCATCAAGTACACAAAGCATAAAATATGTAAGATATATGGCATCAAGTTCACTAAAAGCACATAAAATAAATCCCATCAAGACACATAAGACACAATACCAATGTATGTGGTTCACCCCAACCTTGGGGTTATGTCCACCAAAAGGTGTCACATGCCTGCAACATTCATTTTGTTAAAATATTTACAATATGCAACATCCATGTTGCCATACTTTCCTTTCCATACTCTCATAGAGTATCTCTGAGCTACTCGTTGTTAAGACTAGAACTTCTCTTCTACTTAATGCTTCTTTTATTGTCATTAAATAAACCATGATCCACCCTATACACTAATACATATAGGACTATATAATGGGTTTTCGTCATATGCACCAATTCTTGCACCATAGTGAAGTATCTACACTCAATTCTAGTGTCGTACCTTCACACAAGTAAATGTTACATCTATTCATCATACAATTTAAGATTCATAGGTTGGAGTGATTAAATGTAAGTATGAATGTATCTATTTATCATATAAAATTTTCACCTTGAAGCTTCACTTATCAAGTCCTATTATACTATACAGCTCACAGCACATTTGCATGTAACTACACAGTAAGAGAAATCAATAACTAAGAACTAAAACATGAAGATAATATGCCAAACTACACAGGTGTAATCTCCAATGCACAGAGACGGTATTCTAAGGCGTATATTCTCCATTTCAATATCTCAATAGAAGCCGAGTTTGCTCCACATCCCCTTGCTGGAGATTGTATTTTTATTTTTTAAAGCCTAAAATTATTTTATCTGTCACACAACAAAAATGCCCTACGCTGCCCAAGCATGCGCGCTCTTAACATCTGCCAGATCTTTAAGAACTGGGTCAAGAAGAAAAGTATGCATGTGCAGGCTCACGGATCTATTGCCAAAGGAATGCAATTGGACATTAAAACCAATATAAAAACAATGTAAATAAAAACAGTGAAAGAAGTAAGGCTCTGAACCATCATACGATCTGAACGTTTTCTCTTTTTTTTTTACCAAGTTACTGCACAAGAATACCGGCAAGGAGATCCAAGACAACAGAGACAGTGGGGTCGTTAGAATAAGGAACCTGGTAAAGCTTTTTTCGGTCAAGGCATCCAAGGAAAAAAGGCCTTCTTTTGAGGATCATAGGGATAAAACGTGGATCTTTATCCAACGCTGGGAGCTAGAGTGTTTCCAGTTTAATGCACAAATTCAAAATTCCCAAAAAATAAAACAATCAGCCACTAAAACCGTATAAGAGACTTCCCCATAGATACTCACATCTATTAGATGATTCCAGAACCGTGTTTCAGTTTAGACGCATGAGACTCCCCCAAAACGCATATAGGGTATAAAATACAATATCCATCCAGATAACCTAAGAGGACGGTAGGCATACTTACAGCAAATCCAGGAAAGACGATTCGATGAAACGTGAGCATTCCCTGGTCGCAATAAGAATATGAGCTAAGAGGCATAGCAAGATTCCACCCCACACCTGTGTATCCTATCGGTTTGAGAAGGATCATTCTAGGAGGTTGGGCAGCCTGGGGAGCACAACAGAATTTAAAATCTCTGGAACTGTCTTGTCCCAAGACCAAATTGAAGCTTCTCTTTTGAAGCATTTAAATTTTTCCCAATGCCTCAAGGAGCTCCCCCCTTAGGTTCCCTTTTTCCCCTATAAATAAACCACTCATTTATTTTCATAAGGTCGTGCTCCTCGGCCAGAATTGCTAAGCATAGAAATTTGCCGTTACAATTGTCAGGAGGATTTGGGGCTGAGAAATCCCAAGATCAAGGTGATCAGTTCTGCCCTAAAATTAAGGCGTTCAGAAATCATTTAGTCCTTACCCTGGCATGACTATTACTTTCAGGAATCATTTAATTCCTCTCCTTTTGTCAAGCTAGAATTAAAGCACGAATGAAGGAATCAACTCTTCAGTTTTTAATCTCCTTCATTCAATCCATCATAACCATATATATATTTATAATATTATCAATGTTATATTTTTTTTCCCTTACTATCATAATAATCCATAGAGTAACCCGTTCCCTTCCATTATTTCTCCTTTTACTTTCGACATAATTTTTAAATAAGAGAAGGACTTAATCCTAGCTTTCCCATTTGACATAATTATACAATATGTCATTATATATATAATAAAAGGACTCAATCTGTTAATTTATATAATAAACCTATGTCAAAAAGACTTACTCTTATCTTTTCCTTTGACATAGTTGATAAGGCGACTGACTCATATAGTTTTCTTAATCGTTAATTCTTTGGGATGATTTTCCCCTTTGGTTCTTCCTACTTTATGGTTAACCCCTCGACCCTTTTGTCAAGGTCACTATCCTTCAAATTGCTTATACCATGTCTTACTTACGTTTGATATTAAGTAGTTGGCCCTTTTTTAATTGGGATAAATATGGCGACACAGGAATCCTTGTAGGATGCCATAGCCACGATGAGACCAAAGCTGCATTATCGTAGTTAAGGATCTTTGACCATTTTCTGTTCTTTTCCCTCGTGGGTTCAGTTTCCCGTCGTTGAGCTGCGCCCAACTCTTACGTCTCCTAAGGAACTTTGGATAGTATCAATTTCAAGGTCTTACTGGTAGGGCCTCGGCCTTGGGCTCCTCACCAAAAGACAAATACAATAATATTTTAAAAAATTTACAACACATTCAGGGGTCTTTTACAAGAGGGATATTACAATAATTATTAAGCCATAAGGTTGTTGTGATTTCTTCTGTGTTTTTTAAAATTGCGGATGATAATACTAAAATGACCTTCATCCTGCAACTAGAGTTGCGGCCTCTCAATAATCTTGATTTGGTATTTTTTATTTAAATAAAAATTTTATTTGGATGGTCCATAAAACCCTTGTAATGTAATGTTTTTTAATCGAAATCCTTAACCATATTCGATCTCTAAACCTTGTTTGTTTATTATTTTATTCCAAAATATATGTTTAACCTAACTATAACTAGGGTTTAGGCCGTGAGGATAAAACTTTTCCGTAGATTGGAATTTTTATTTAAAAATATATATATACGATATGTACTGTAAGGTTTGAGCATAAACCTAATGGTTTTGATATTGGTTCAGCTCATATCCTCTATCTCTCAGGGTTATAGATTCGAAACCCTTGATTTGGAATTTAGCACTAACTAGTTTTAATATTAATATTTACTTTAAAGTATACTAATACTGTGAAATGAAACAATATATTCCTGAGATTCGTTCTTGATGTGGAAGCCTTTGAATATAAGAGGTTATCTGTTATTTAATACTGAAATATATATTTACATAGACAGTCTTTTTAATAAAATCTCTGAAGGGATTGTAAGGTCTTTAAAAGAGGTTATGTAGGGGTTTTAAAATTAAATTCTTTAAAATGCTAATACTGATATGAAAATTTAAAATCATAAAAATAACTGGTGAAATATTAGGTGCTAAAGAGGGTTGACTAACATTGTGGGAAACAATAATAATTAGGTTAATATTATTATATCTAGTAACCAAATAAAGATAAGAAATGTTTGACCTATAATCATTGAATAATGAACACCAAAACTAACTATAACATCGTAGGAAAGTAATTATAAGTTCCCTTTTTAGAAAAATATAAACGGTTATTAGTAACCTTGCACATATTGAACATACTTCCTAAATAAAATACAAACATAGAATTAAACCATAGATAAATAATAAACAGTTAGAACCTGGATGATTTGAAAAAGGGGGGACAAACACCCAAAGGAGATTTTTCCACCCAACCGTCTCCTGAAGCAACCAAGATTACTTGCTTAGGACCCCCAAGCCTTTTCACTGAACCACTAGGATGAATATCACTGGATAATAGCACATAGAGAACTTGGTGTGATTTAATACTCAGTATAATATTTAACTCAACAATTCCACTTTAGCTATACCCTCATCAAATTCCTTGTGTGCCTGAATTTTTAGTTTTGTATCAATCACAAGGTTCATTCACTTGGAAATAGAATGTAGTGAGCCTCCTTATCAATTTGATGGTATTTATAAGATTTCCTAGGTATTTGGGTCAGTTTTGGAATTAAATGAGCCACCTGCGTAGTTCCCCCTCTCAAGGAAAATGACCACAATTTTAGGGATTTTTCTTCCTACAAGAAATTGAAATGCTAGTGCTTCCACTTGTCAACCAGCCTTATACACCTGCTCATTCCTCCTAGTGGGACACTGAACACTCTTTCAACAGTCTCCTTTGGATATGTGTCTCTTCTTTTTAATTATTAAAATAAATAAATATTCAATTATAGTGATCCTTGACCAACTTGGTCATAAAAAATTTACAATAATTTTAACATATTGTTTCTATCAAATAAATAAAAATATTTATTTTTCAGTTCTATGCTTGTTACATCTTCCATACTTAGGAAGTGAACAACCATGAAAGGAAGTAATTATAAGCTTGTGAAGAGATTGACAATAAGAAAAATTATGTTGAAACTAATGGAAAATAACTTGGAAATTTATATTCCTAGACTCAAGGCAATTGGAGGGAGGGACTTATGTGGAAAAGTGGGTATATAATGAAGAATTCTCCTTGCATTGCATGCGGTAGGTATTGTGGGTTCCAAATAACTAGGTTGATTTAATAAGTTGAAAGTGAGATACTTGGTTAATATTCTACTTGATTTTGAGAAGCATAAAATGACTTGAGAATTATATATTATATTCTTTTATATAGTGGTATAATATCCTATCTAGAAGGTGGCATATAAAACACATTACCTATGATTGGGTGGAAATTTTCTCTATGTTTTCCAATTGCTTGGTATTTAGCATTTGGAAAATATAAGTACCTCCTAACTTCTCTAAAAACTCTTTTCATCTTATCATTATGCTTCATATTGTTAATTATGGTAACATGGTTTGTAATTTCCTCTAGGTATATACCACTTGTATTTTCAAACTACTTGAGAATAGGTATTCATATTTATTGAAAAATTGGCTACCATCATAACTGATTTCTCTCTATTGAGTCCTAATTGTAATCATTACATAAGCGAGATTTAAAGGATTATGTATGAGGCAATGTCTTTTCTAAAGTAATATATTCTTGGGAAGAAAACTTGGTATGTATAGATTCCCTTGAGATTTTATTAATAGGCCTATAACTTGAAACTATTATCCTTATTGTGAGGCTTGTTGGTAATCTCCTTGTGGTATAAACAATAGGAATTCTTGTAAATAACATATAGTGTGTTTTTTTTCCTTTCATTGTTTTTGTTTTTTGTATAATTTCCTAAATATTTGTAATAATAACCATGAATATCAATCAACCTATAAATGAGGGACACAAATTAATAAATTCCAATCAAATATATTGGCTTTATAGGGCTTCCATGCCAAATTTTGATAATTTGAGAGACCCATTTTTTTCAAACTCTAGTTTGGACGCGTCCCTAAAAGGCTAGTAGTGAAAGGAATCCTAAATTAGCCTCAAAATTTTTATAGTTCCCCATAAACACATTGATTAACACATTTTAATAAAATAAGAGTCTAAGTAAGTAAATGTTCTCAGTATTTTTTAAGTTCAATGTGGGAAAATTAATGGCCTTCTGTTATGGTCACTTGGTGTGGGGAGGATTATTTCTATATATGTTTTTCAATGCCCCTCATACTCTAGTCAAGTGTGGATGTGAATTTGTGAGCTATGCTATTTGTAAGATAATACCATTACAATATGGATTTGATTACAATATCAAACTCTAGTCTGAATTATAAAAGATTGGAATTTTCCATTGTATATAGCCATATTTCTCCAAAGAAAATGAGGTTGTATATTGAGGTAGTTCACAATATTTCTTATAATAATATACCAAATACCTATTTTTTGGACATTTTTACACAAGTAAATTTGAACCTAAAATATGACAGCTTTGATTTCTGAAATTCGACAGACACGTGTTTGTTATTTGACGACAACATTTTTTTTGGCTTCAGCGGGAATTCGTCGATTATTCGACACCATTTCAAACTCCGTTGATATTTTGATAACATATCATCGTAAATTGGAAAATTTTTACTTGAATTAGTCGTAGATATTATGTCAATGAGACATCGAATAACCAACGGATATCACTTCAATCCGACACATAGAAGCCGTTGTTTCTATTAACTCTTCGTTGGATGTCATGTCCTAGGCGTCGAAATTTCGACGACCTGTAGATGGCCTAAGCGTCAAAATTATGACAACCTGCAGATGGCCTAGATGACCTAGGTGTCATAATTTCGACGTCCTGTAGATAGCCTAGGCATCGAAATTTTGACGGCCTGAGGATGTTTAAAAAAAACAGCATGCTTCAAGCCGGTATCTACTCTCAAGCCAGTAATTGATAAGCCTCGAATGGTAGCGTTGGACTCAGAAATATATGTAATGTGTTGGTAGCTTCTAGTACTATGAGACACATTCTTCAATCAGCAACAGACTCTCCAAACCCATGCAGAAGTGAACATAAGTGTATTCCCATTGAAAACAACCTTTGTATTTGAGTGAGTGCACCCCTCTGAAATGTACAGAACCTGCAGACTGGTGTACCCTCATTTTATATTGAGATATGGAGGTTTCTAGGGATCCACACACATGATAAAAATATATATATAAGGTGGAATAGAAACGATTTGATCATGAAATATTCTTTACCACCACAAATCATGAAAGTAAATAAACCCTTTTTAACTGTCACAAACCATCGGTGCCCCCCCCTCTCAGTCTGAGGATGGTTTCTCGTGCGCCCTCCTGCAGACAACATATCTGGAGTGGAGAGGATATACTCAGTATTATTCTCCTGAAGTGCACCTCTCTCACAAATGTTTGAAAACTCAACACAACTTCTCAAGAAAATATACCGGCTTCCTCCATAAGTGCACCCTTCATCCATAGTAGACAAAACTCAATTAAAAAACCCTCAGTTCTACTTGGAAACTTGATGGTACTTCACGACAATGAAAATCAACGCATAAATCTAAGTGATCTCTTCCACAAGACTGATGCAATGGAGAAAATATTGTTAGTTAAATAAAGAGGGGTTTAGGTTAGAAAAACCTTTAGTTTTCATCTCAAGCCATAAACTGAATTAGGAAATTCAAAAAATGTAGTGTCTTGAATATGGACCACATTTAGATTTTGATAGAAGATAAATTTTATTACCATTTGAAGTCTACAAAAAGAAATCATGACAAATATCATGTCACTGAATGAATATGGTGAGACAAATTCGGATCATTAAAATTAGGGTATTATATAGTATCGCGTGTCAGACACAAATGTCTGTTTGGCAGTGTTCTTTAGTATTCTAAAAATTTAGCACCTAGAATGCAAAAACTTGCTGCATATGTCCAATATAGGATTTTAAAGGGAAATATCCCAATTTTGCATTAGAATTTATGCTGCAAGCTTTCCCCACAAGGCACTCAAACTAATGTCACTGTTTGTACAAAAAGTGCGATATTGGTATAAGAATTCTTCTACTCCAAACTAGTTTCCACATGTTTCTTACTACCTCCTATTTATGTTGCTTCTTTTTGGATCAATTTGTCTACTTTGACACATTCCTCATTTTCCTTAACCGACTTCTTGTCATTATCAAGGCATTTAGTATAAGATTTTTCATCTACAAAAATCTTGTATGCATCATCCTATCGAGTCACACCAGTTGTCACTAGCTCCACTAAAGCAGTTATAGCCTCTGCAATACATGCAGACATAGCATCCTAAGCCTGGTGACATCGTTTAGAGGGAAGTGGGGCAGCTTCATCACTCGGTAGGCTACTTCTCAAATGATATTTATTAGCTTTTGGTGGCAAAGTTTAAACACATAGGCCATTCCATTAAAATTGAAGACATCTACCCATGTGGCAAATCACCTTCAGTTTTAATACTGTTAGAACTTACGATATCATTAATTCTCAAATGGCATTCATTTAACACACACGCATTATTTGATGCCATATTTATTCCATTATTGTCATTGGCACTTGTTATGCCTCCTTTATTCGATCCTTCTACACTTTTTTGGGTTTCATCTTCAGCTTCAATTCTATCCCTTTTTACCGAATGCAAATGTTCATCAAAGTTAAGTTTATGTTTCCTTTCCTTGATTCGTGTCCTTTTCTTTCGATGATCTACTCCAAATAATACTTCTAGAACATTTTATTATTCCGTGCAAATATTTATCTTTATTTGATTATTTGATCTCTTTGGTAGAGTTGATAACCCTGAATTATGTTTCTTCAAGATCATTATTTTCTTCTTCATAATGGAATTATGATGCAAAGAAGTGTTTGGAACTACCCGAACTTCATTGTCTTTAGTCACAAATGTAGAAATCACATGATCTTTGAAATTAGGAACATAATTTTCATAAATATTTTCAAAATATTTTTCACCCTTCAAATTTTCTTTACAGTTTGAAACCTGAAAGCTCTCTTAAGTGTTTCCATGTTTAAAAGATCAAAAATTGCTGACAATGTTATATGTCATTGTTTTTCTACGATCTAGGAACTCACTTTCAGGCACTAATCGAGAAACTCTAATTTGTTTTTCCATTCTTTTCCTTTTCTGACCAATCTGCTTTTCACTCATGGGATTCTCTGAAATAATGAATGTATCTCATGATTGTATCCTAATGTCTTCATGATAATAAGAAAAATTCAAAATATTGTCTTCGTCATTATGAATATTTCTTTCACTCTCTCATGACCTTTAAAATCTCTCTTTGTTGTCTTCAACTCTAGCTCAGTTATTAAATATACTGCACCAGAAACATAATACCTCATATGGTTCTCAAAATTGCTTGTAAGTACTACACCGATAACAGCATACCTCAAATGGTCCTCAAAATGTCTTGTAGGCTTCTTTATCTTTAGTATGGACCTCATATTGTCGAATTTAGACGTTGATAATGTATTGTGATTTTTAAGCCCAACTTGAACTAAATTGAGCATCTTCATGTCTTTCTTATTAAACGATATCAGGGATGTAGCACGATTTTTCTTATTCTCACCTACCCCATGTGTCTTTTGCCATTTTTCCTGCCTATGTAATTCCCTCTTAATATCATGTTTCTTGGAAAAAGTCTCATAATGAATTTGAATAGATGTATCTTTTGTATTTTCAATATTTCCTCTCACTCGTCAGTTACTTCTTGGATTTTATCATTTTTTGTAAACTGTACTTTCTCTGCATAATCCTTTAAGCTTTCATCAATACATTATATGGATTTCCCATCATCAATCTGTGGCATAAAGTCCTCTTTCTCTGTACCTTTATTATCATACTCCTCACATATCTCTTTCATGGTTGTAGTGTATGATTGTCCTTAGATGGCTTAGAAGGAAGTTATTATAGTATATGTAACATTTACCATCCACAACATTTAATCTTGCAAAATAAAATGCTACGGTAATAATATAAAGCATAAATCATACTGTTAATGCCAAATTTCCAAATCTGGATTTTACTCAAAAATAAGGTGAATACATGCATGGAAAATTCGATGCACTAACAATGGAAAAAGGTGTCCTCCACGAATTCAATTTTATCCTTGGTATTTCAAAAATTGGGCATACTTCAATGAACAAATATAAACTGATGTACATGTCTTTTAGTAGATAATATTGAGTGGATTTGGTAGATATCAGACCTCACACAAGCAAAAGCGGCAGCAGGATGAAGATTTAATTCCAATAAATATCTATAACATAAGAGATAGCTTCATAACACGCCGAGCAAAAATAACTACTTCCCACATGCACGGTAACACAAGTTTCTCCTTCTGTGACTTCTACAACAGAAATATCATATTTTTCTTGTCCATTCCCTTCAACAAATGTGTGAATCTCTACTATTGAACACTATATTGTACTGTGGTAGCATCTTCATTCAGTGATAGCGAGTGTAAATATGAAAGGAATATGTAGTTCACCACACATGTTGGAAGCAACTGGCTTCCCTTTTTAATGGTGTGTCCTCCTCTAGAAAAAGAGCCCTATATTGTGCACTCTAGATTCATCTTACAAACCATGATCTAGCAGAGGGACATATTTCCATCCAAAATAAGACCTTGTGATCTAGTGGTTTTTGTACCCAAATTAAAGATACAAACCACCATTTCTGTAATTGCAGCAGTATTTTTTAGGTAAGCCAAGGTTCAAACCCCATGTCCATCAATAAGGTTATTTAAATAAAATAGCAGGAAACCATACTAGGTTCATATCATGAAATGAAGTTAAATATACTGTGAGGAAAATGAAAAATAAATAAAAAAGAATAGAATGAGAATGTAAATGGCACAAAACTTACCTTGGAAGCGCCATTTCCGCCTACTGCCATATTCAAATAGGCATTCCCGCATATAGAGATTGAATTTACCAATTTTTTTCCAGATATGTGTGAAGTTCCTGACAAGCTGAAATTTTGCATAAGCATTAATTTGGACATATTCTAGATCAAACCTATAAAATTCATTTCATTCAAAAATATTAAAAGAGCGGGAGACACAACATATTATATTTAAGTTTAATAAGGAGGGTGTTGAAATTTCATGTAAATTTTTTTGTATTTTTATCTTGTCTATCATATAAATTTGCATTAAACCAATCAACAAAGGTTGATGGAGAGAAAACTTTGTTAAAATGGGGATATTATTCCTTGTCCCATCCCCTAGGTATTATTTGGTCACTATTAATTTTACCCATCACAATGGTAAAGCCACAACAAAAATCCAAAAAATCCAACGAAGACTCGTAAAAAATCCGACAAATGGGGATGTCAAAAATCTGATGACGTAACGTCAGAAATTCGACCTATAATTCTATCAATTTAAAAAAAACTAATCAAATTTCATAATTTGAAAGTGAAATCCAACAAAACAGTGCTTTTCGTTAGATGTCGTCGGATTTTGGGTACAGATCATGTTGTGTTACATATTCCAATTACTAATTGATGAGCAACATTATTTTTGTACTCATTTACAACCAAGGTAATTAAAATATTGGAGTTGCATTATGTTCTATTATGTGTTAATACAACATGTGTGATGTGTACATATCATGTGTGTGATGTGCACATATCACATGTGTACATATCATGTGTGTGATGTATACATATCACATGCATGATGGGAACACATTGAGTATGTGATGCATTCCCTATGTTGCATGGAAAATACATGGCCAAGTTCGGAGGTGCGAGGCCTAATGCTTAATAATGGGAACACTATTTTTTTTAATAATGTGAGTAGGTATCGCAAAACTTGGGTTGCACCTAAAAGGTCCCCCAACTTCATGTGCATTCCCTTATATTGTATCTCTTAAACCATTAAATAAATGGGTTTCATAAACTTACATAGGTTAACTAAGCTACCTAGGGAGGTATTTTTAGAGGTTTTTCCTAGTACCCTTTACACTAAAGGATAATATATAATCATGGAGAAACCCTACCAAGGGAATTCCCTTCTATTAGGGCCTTGTTGAGGCCTGGAAATTCTCAGGCGACGACAGTAAGGGATTCTCCCCAGTCAACGTTCCCAACTAGCCCGTTGACTATTTGGTATAGGGAATTCGTCCGGTTTGCGGTCCAGCTACCGTAGGTCAAGTAACAAAACAAAGGTTTTACCGATTGTGGCCCGGCCCACCGAGTTTTTGTATTTTTTGACTTAATGCAGGAAATGCAAATGCCTAATTAACAATGCGGGATGATGAGGATGCGGGAAGCGTCACAATGTGATGCACAGGTTCTTACCTCTCGTCTTAGGCTCCCAAGCCTCCTAATCACATATGCAACCATGAAATGAAACTAATTACCCATCTATCTATCCCCGGGGAGCAAAATGAAATTGATTATGAGTAATGTAAAGTGTGCATGCAACATAAAGAGAAACTACAGTTAGCTGATTATTTCTTCCCACCTTGCATGAACAATTAAAGATATTTCACAACCAGATAGCCAATTGTTTATGAACAACATTCATTACTCATAGTGGAAATCTTCATAAATAAACCGGAAAACATTCATATAAGAACATAGGTTCAATGAGTTAGAACGATCTCACGGTTAATGGACACAAAGCTGAAAATGAAATAGTTCCTCTTCAACAAATCCATAGCACAACATTGGAATATTCCACTGAGCTTTCTCCAACAGGAAAACTATAATTTTCTATTGCAAAAGGAAATAGTTCTTCTTACAATATGTCTTCACCAGTCTCACTGGGAAAAATTCATTTTCCCCTTCTAAGTATTTTACATTTATACAAAAGGGTCAGACTGTTGGGCTACCCAAAGTGACCTTTGGGCTTCCCAACCTCTCGTCTCCCAACGTTCTACTTTTCTTAAATGTTTTACAAAATAGTTACAAATTACAATAATGACTGATCCTTCAAGAGGAGGGGCCCACTTGACTATCTAGAAACTTCTTCCACGATGTAGCTTCTTTAGTGATGCCTTCAAAAGCACAAGGCTCCAAAAACTAAATATTTATCTCAAACTTCTCAGCTTGATTCTTGATAGCCTCGAACCTGGATGTACTCAATCGGAGCTGATCTTCCAAAAGCTGTACACTGACAGCTGGATGATCTACTTTGCTTCTCAAGATCAGATCATCTAGGGCTTTGATATCCTGTACCTTAGCTTCTTCCTCGTGGAATCTCTTTTGCAATAGCTCCACAAAGGCATCGTAATCTGGGAAAGCTTCCAGCCTCTCTTCAGCTTCTAACTGGCACCGGTTGTATGTAATGAGAAGTCTTCTGAAAAACTCGGTGCATAATCCCTTTGTATTTTTTACTTCCTTCTTGAAGTCTTCAGCGGTGTTAATAGCAAACTCCACTAGGTTATAGTCCCGTTTGAGGGCCTGTTGGTATTTTGACGGTAGATCTGCTGGGGTTTCTTCGTTGTTCTCCAACCTTGCCATTCATGCAATTAGGACCTCTAGGAATCCTGGGATCTGTCCACAAAGTAGGATGCAGTTTCCAGGATCTCCTCCAATCGGCCATCGATCTGCTGCACTCTACATCTTTCTTTTTCAACAGCAGTCTGCAGCTGCAGAATCTTGGTTTTCTGGGTCAATACATGCTCCTTGAAAGGCTGGAGGTTAACCTGCTGTTCTCTTGCCACTTCCAAAGCAGTGTTCAAAGAAGAAATTTGCTCCTGATGTTCCTTTCTCAGTTCTTGGGTGTGCAGATCATTAGCCTGCAAGAGGATCTTTTGTTGCTCTTCTAGCTCTTCCACCTTTGCGAGTAGTTGTTCCTTCTCACTCTTTAGATCTTGGCATTCCTTCTGCACTTTCTCTAGGGCCTTCTGTGATGTTTCCTTGACTTGAATTTCTACTTGGAGGGCCTGTACCTCAGCTCTTGAGGAATTCATTTCTCGTTGCACATCTTCATATTTCCTTTTGAGCCTGTTGCTTTCTTCCCTCTCTTTCCTCAATGTATCTTTCAATTGAGAAGAAGATTTCTTGGATTGCTCCAAGTCCATCATTATCTTGCCTACATTATCCTCTAAAGCTTGGATGAATGCAGACTCAGCTCTTAGGTTAAATCTCAGATCCTGGTCAGTTCCTAACATAACAGCCGTATCTGTTATCATTTTACCCGGTAGACCTTCCACCTCAACTTTCCTCTCTGTCCTCTTTATTATTCTCTTTGTTTCCCTATCATAATATACAGTGTTGAAATCAGGGATTTCCTTTCCCTTTTCCTGCACAAAAGGGACCAGCTTGAGTGTGGGGACCATGGGTATGCTGGTAGCAGGTACTTGAGGGGTCTGAACCTCGGGTTTCTCCACCTCCTGAGTCTTCCCTGCTACTGTTTCAGAAGCTGACTGCTGTGTCAACTTTATCCTTTCAGCTTCTTGCTTTTGGAGCTCCTCATCAAGCTTTCTCTTTGCTTCCTCTGTTTCTTTAGATGCTCTCTTTGCTTTCTCTGCTGCTTCCTGAGCAGCTCTTTTTTCTTCTTTTGTATGTAGCCTTTCTGCAGCTTCTTTCACCAATCTCTGGGATTCTTCATCCCTCCTTTTGGCTTCCTCCTCAGCCTTAGCCTGCTCATCCCCTTTTCCACCTTTGGTGGTGATTTTCTTCGTGAATCTTCTCTTCAGTGCAGTCATGTTCGGGGCATTCTAGAAGACAGATTATTCCCTATCAAAATGGTGAGTATATTCGAAATGCACCTTGCTTTCTTTACAATGCTCCGCAACTTTACCATGGGAGTCATTTCTGTGATATGGCATCTCGCCAAAGTGGAATCTCTCTAGCTCCTCTATGAATTCGCCAGCTTGTTTCACCTTAGCGAACCTATAGCTTCCTAGTCGGAAAGGTAAGGGAGGATGAGCAGTCTTCTTGTGTTCGAATAGGAAACTGCCTATTCCATCTAGGAACACTTGTCTGACCGCCTCCTTATGGACAATGTAGTCAGTTGCATATTTTGGTAATAGGGAAGGCTCTCTAGAGCCTCCAAACATTCTGAAGTACATGCCATGTTCGGTCAAATAGTAGTCTGCGTGATCCACTATTACTCGCATGGCCTCTTTCGAAATACAGTCACACTCTTTCCGGAAAATGAGTGTGTATAGTGGCATAATGAAGTGCTCACAGACTTCTCCATAGTGGCTGTGGTACTGATGTGCCCACAGTGGTCTATAAGCAGCATATACAGGCATTCTTTCTCGGTCCCAGATGCACCTGAGACCAGGGAAAGGCTGGTTGCACAATATACAGTCTATGAGTATTGAACTCATGTAAAATTCAGACCTTTTCCGGGATTCTCCTCCCAAGACTAAGGTTAAGCAAGAAGAAAGACTGCTGGATACCAGGCTTTCCCAATTGAAGATTGTCCCTTGGGTGGCCACATGGAAAATGGTGGGTATCCACTCTAGCTTGAAGAATCTGCCATGAGCTCTCCCAAAGACCCTATTAAGCATCAGAGCTATAAATCTGTAGGGAGCCCTCAAGCTCGCTGTATCATACTCACTTGTCGGTCTATACCGGTAATTTTTTCCCTGCAATAGCATTCTCTTAAGAGTCTCTACCAGGTCCATTCTAATGCTATTCAGCCAGTCATTAGATAAGCATACTTGGGCTTCTGGCAGGTGATAAGCCAATGCCACATATATAGGGCTAAATGCAGCATAGCCCCGGAAATCCGACAGATGGGGACGTCAAAAATATGACGACCTAACGTCAAAAATTTGACCTATAATTCTATCAATTTAAAAAAATTAATCAAATTTCATAATTTGAAAGTGAAATCCAACAAAACAGTGCGTTTCGTTGGATGTCATCATATTTTCTTGTCGGATTTTCGGTACAGATCTTGTTGTGGTACATATTCCAATTACTAATTGATGAGCAACATTATTTTTGTACTCATTTACAACCAAGGTAATTAAAATATTGGAGTTGCATTATGTTCTATTATGTGTTAATACAACATGTGTGATGTGTACATATCATGTGTGTGATGTGTACATATCATGTGTGTGATATGCACATATCACATGTGTACATATCATGTGTGTGATGTATACATATCACATGCATGATGGGAACACATTGAGTATGTGATGCATTCCCTATTTTGCATGGAAAATACATGGCCAAGTTCGGAGGTGCAAGGCCTAATGCTTAATAATGGGAACACTTTTTTTTTTTAATAATGTGAGCGGGTATCGCAAAACTTGGGTTGCACCTAAAAGGTCCCCCAACTTCATGTGCATTCCCTTACATTGTATTCTCTTAAACCATTAAATAATTGGGTTTCATAAACTTACATAGGTTAACTAAGCTACCTAGGGGGGTATTTTTAGAGGTTTTGCCTAGTACCCTTTACACTAAAGGATAATATATAATCATGGAGAAACCCTACCAAGGGAATTCCCTTCTATTAGGGCCTCTTTAGAGTTATGTTTATTATGTTGTTGAATTTCTCTTTTGGATTTTATGGCAAAGATAAATGGGATTTCCAACTCCTTATAAAGTTAGATCTAGGCTCCTTTTCTAGATCATAAACTAAGCCTCCTCCAATTCTTATATTGTTCAACTTTATATATATATGATTGGTTTTTACTAAATACACTCTATATGTTTCCAAGATATTGTATGATGTTCTTTAATGGAAGAAGGGTTTGAGATCATTAACCCTAGATTCTCTTTAGTGGCCATAACACTTTTGTATTTCCAAAATCCCAACAACCCTCCCCCAAATTATTCCCAAACATGTATATAGTGACCCATAATCACAAATTGATTTTCTTTTATTCTCTAATTTTTTTATTTTGATGAATTAATCAAATGATCCCCCAAACTATTTGCATGATATATTGAAATCTCCCTCATAGAGTTTGAATTTCTTATCCCTTCCTTTTGCATGCTTTCTTGGTGAATTTAAGAGCACGGGCACTTGCTAAATGGTCATATAGATAACACCTTCAACACCATAAATTGTTTCCTACAAAATATAGAAGATTATATTGTTTATTCCCAGTTTCTAACTTAACTTCCTTTTTTAAACCCTCTTTCAAGTCCACCTTCACTAGGATATGACTGATTATACATGTATTCACCCTATAGTAGTTTTCATCCACCTTTAAAAACTACCCAATGTTAGTTCCCATGGATCTAAAATGTATAAAATCTCTAAATAGAAACGAGATTATCTGGATCCCATACAATATTGATAATGAATTTCTATGTTCTAGGATCAAAACAAAGAGTTCGAAATTTCAAAGGTCACGATGCAGAAGTCATCCACCTCATCCCGAGCATGCTAGTATCCTATTATTCATATTTAAAAATCAAAGTGAGACACCCTTTACAAAAAGGTGGAATTATAAGATATATCTTAAGGTTTTGATTCCATTCCAATTCCAACCATTCCCCAAACGTTTTTTTCAAATATTTTCCTACCAAAGAATTGGCGTGTCAAGGCTTAGTTTGTCAATTCAACTAGTTCACCCATCATGATGTCTTCACTTAACACCAATCTAAATTTGTTTTTATGTTTCTCCACACATTTATGTCCCTTCTTCCATAGATTTACCTTAGGGGTTATATTGTCCTTCACTAGTTCACCACCACCATTGAAGCTCAATGTTTTTTTAACCTTGTTTGCACACCCGACACTATCATCCAAATCTCCTTTGAAGAATAAATGTCTTAGGGTTTGGTTCTACTCACAACTTCTATATATAGGGATTAGGAAAAGTAAATCCTCTACATCTTAAGGTTCACCATCATGTGACCACTTGATACAAATATGAGTTAACCCTCCAAGCTAATGCATTTATGTTTTGTTTAACACCATTCCTCCTTTGTATAAACTTTTCTTATTTGGATAAATTCCCGAAAGTTCTATCTTTATCTTCCCATAGGGTCCTATCCAAATTTCCTTTGGTAAATATGGATTAAGAAAAGATCTTGTAAATCAATGAATTCCTCCACCACTTGGAAATGTTGTTAAACCTTAGCTTTCATTTAATATCTCATCTACTTCCTCCACCCCCTTCAAATGAATTCTTGCACACCACCTCATTTCCTCTTCTACAAAGTACATAAGATATAACTTATTAAACTAACATCATCAATTTATACATTAAAATTTAAGAGCTAAATTACTATTATATTTTTGTCTTTAAATTATACACTAAAATTTACACATATAATGAGTAAAATACCGAACTTATTAAAGTTGATTTAACTTTATTAAAATTTACTACACATTTAAATTATTAATTTTTATGTATACCTTTTAAAGTATTAAAATAATAAATTTATTATCTTCTAAATAAATAATAAATATACTTAAATTTAATTAAGTAGACTTAAAATTATTTAATTCATTACCATATGTTATCATTCAAATATACTATTAATAATTAAATATAACCTTCATATACTTGTAACTTTATTTAAATTTATACACATGATATTCCAAAAGAAAACAAAACAAAAATTATCATAATTTATCCTTATACTATCATTATACTAATGACTTTGAACATTTATAACACTATCTATTATTACCTTTATCTATATTTTGTATATAAATAAAATTATTATCTAATTGCACTATATTACATTTTATAAAAAAACTTAAAGCTATTTATTTTTTATTATATCTAAGTAAACTTGTTTCTTTATTAGTAAATTAAATTACATTTTTCAAACAAATAAAATTATCAAATAATTTAATAATTTATAATGAACAAATATGAAGTATTAAACAATAAAATTAGCTTTTGTTAAGAAGTTAACAAATTATCACCAATTGTAATTAATAAATAAAATTACCTTTTGTAAAGAAGTAAAGGAATTATCACTATAACTATAATTATATTTTACAAAACAAATAAAATTACATATCTTTATAACCTGTAAAATTACATATCTTTATAACTTGTAAATTCATTTACAAATCAACAATTAAAGTTATTACTCTATACTAGATTTTACAGGCAAGTATAATTATTCGGCTCTCCCTCTCAACGGTCTTTAATTTACGAGCAATTAAAAATTATTTTACGAGCAAGTAAAATAATTCGACTCTCAACGGCCTTTAGTTTTTACGAGCAAGTAAAATTAATTCGGCTTTCCCCACTGTTTTGAATCTTCAAACGATAAAAATAATTCGGCTCTCCAGAAAGCAAATTAATACATAATTTTCTTCTAATATCTACAATCTTTTTTCTATTAGGCTTTCCAAGTAAAATAAAATTCAGCTCTTCATGGCTCTTTGAATCTCTGAACGGTCATCCGACCTTCCACGCAAAACTACTTGGTCTTGAGAATGCTGCTAAGTGGTTTCATGAGATTGCACAAAGCCGGGTAACTATCCGTTGCAAAAGCACATGGTTTTAGGAATACTGCCAAACGGTTTCATGAGAATTCTCCAGGACAAAAGCGTGTTAAATATTCGTTGAAAATAAACGTATGACAGAAGAGCCATAATTCTCCATAATGGCTCCTCGCCCGTCAGTAGCTGGAGACTCTATCCTGTCGAACAGTTCCCATTTTCTCCTGTGGAATCGCCAATCAAATCACAATCGCGCAGCAACGCACATTCTCCATTCTGCAGGCTCTGACTATGGACTGGAGACTTAGCTCTAAGGGTTTTCAAATAGTACCCATTGGCAGGCGCATTACAAGAAAGGGGGATCACCATGTTTCAAAGAATGGGGATCGGATTGGCTCGTGGCCTGGTGGATCACTGCGCAAATCCATGGCCTGGCGGATCGGCCGTCTGCCATAGTCTCCATCTCTGCGTTGTGGCTTGTTCCCCAGTTTTACATCGCCAGTTTGGGTGAAGCGTTCCATACGATCTGTAACCTGGAGTTCTTTTCCGATCGGTTCCTGGCACGGCTATAGCGTTGCCTTCATGCACATCTGCAGTGGGGCATTAATTGAGAGCCATAAAACCAACCGCCATGGGAAACCCTAGCATTGTCTTCATTCACGTCTTCCCTGGGGCATTATTTGAGAGCCATAAAACCGACCGCCATGGGAAACCATAGCGTTGTCTTCATGCACGTCTGCCCTGGGGCATTATTTGAGCGCCATACAACTGACCGCCATGGGAAACCTAACTGGCTCAACGATAATCTGAATCTTGGCCACTTTGTTTCATGAGAATTCCATTCACCTCTTTCTCTTGTTTCATGAGCGGAGTACATCATTGAGCAGAGAGCATCAGTAATCCGAGGGTAAATAACATCTTATGGTTTGCACAAGAGTCGTAGCCTCTAGCTAATCATAAGTAGGTTGACCACTTATTCTAGCAGTATTCAATAGATCCAATACCCCATCTCAGCCAAATCCTCATATTGATATTCACATTGATGATATTGCTAATCGGATGAGTGCTTTGTTTGGATCAATCGACCTTTCTCACAAGATTAAAGCAATTGGCCAAAAGATCCTGAAGCAATGGTTGGAGCAAGGACTACAATAGATGAAGAGAACCCATCTCGGAGAAGTGACTCCCACTTCCAGGTTATGTATATATCTCTTTTCCACCGTCATCGAAATGATATAGATATGATCATGACTTTTTCCTCTGGATTGAAATGATATGGAGATTATCATAACTTTTTCCTGTGAATTTGGACGTGGACTTTGTTTACCCTGATCTCATGTTTTTTTTTAAGTTTTATCTGAAGTTTAAGCTCCTACAATTTTTTTTTCTATTAGGCTTTCCAACCAACACATTAATACATCATTTTCATTTAATATCTAAGCCTTTTACTGATATTCATCACTTTCTCCCTCCTCTCTCTGTATTCATGTGTTGTGCAGTCAACTCTTCCTCCCATCCCCGCTGTGTCTATTGTATACTGTATGTGGGTGTGTACTTCCCCGTTTCTGTGTAGTGCTCCTGTGCATTTGTGTAGGGTGCGCTGCATGTGAGTATGACTCTGTATTGTGTTTTACATATAAATTTGTGTGGGTGTTTCTCTTAGATGATGAACCGAATTATATACACTTTCTTTTCTATTAGCTTTTCCAAACAACACATTAATTCATCAATTTAGTTACATATTCGTGCTTTCTACTGATATTCACTCCTTTCTCTATATTAATGTTGTGCCAGTCATATCTTCCTCCCATGCTTATCCATCTACTGTATGTGGGCATGTACTTCTGTTTCTGTGTACTTCTTCTCTTTATCTACTATGGGTTGCATGTGAGTATGGATCTGTAATGTGTGTTGTATATAAAATTTGTTTGGACATGCCTGTTGGAGGAGGAACTAGATTATCTACACTTTCTTTTTTGTTAGCTTTTCCAAACAACACAATAATACATAAATTTATCTACGCATCTGTGTGTGTCTTTTACTGATAATCACCCCTTTCTCTATATTAATGTAATCTTCCTCCCATGCCCGCTATGTCTACCGTATGTTGTATGTATGTATGGGGGGATACATACTACTATGTTTCTGTGTATGTATGGTGGTATACATACTACTTTGTTTATGTGTACTATTTCTCTGCATCTCCATTACTATGCACAGCATGTGAGCATGACTTGGTACTGTGTTATATAGAAAAGTTGTGTGGGAACTTGATGATCTAATGTAGCAGCATGGAGGATGCCCCTGCTCATTGCCACTAAGGATATCAAGCAAGCAAGGTCAAATCAATTCATG
>LPNX010633805.1:126502-151224 GCA_001517045.1 Pseudotsuga menziesii
GGGAGGGATGGAGAGATGGGGGGAAGAGAGGCAAAAAAAAGGGGAGGAATGAAGGGAGGATGGTGAGAGAGGGAGAGAAGGGATGAATGGGGAAGGGAGGAGGGTGTAGGGAGAGAAGAGAGGAGAGAGAGTGTATGCATGTGTGTGTGTGCACGCACATGTGTTGTTACACCAAAATAATGTCATCTTGATCCATGTGCCAGCCTTGTGCCTAATCCCTAAATTTTCCTTTGCTAAAGTGCATTGAGTTTGAAGTTTCCCCTAACTCTTTTTCCTCCTCTAGGAGGGTTTACGCTCTTACTCTTTCCCTTCATGCAAGGATTCCCTTGCTGGTACTCTTTCCCTTCATGCAAGGATCCCCTTGCTGGTACTCTTTCCCTTCATGCAAAGATCCCCTTGCTGGTACTCTTTCCCTTCATGCAAGGAGTTCCACTGGAACTCTTTCCCCTCTTGTAAGGTGTGTCATCCCTCTCTGGTCCTCTATCTCCTACAACAAGGTGTGTAGGGGGTGTTTTGAGAGAAAAAAAAGTGAATTTTCGAGGCCCTTATTAAAGGTGGATGAGGTGGAGGATCATCCCTACCTTATAGGTGAGGTGTCATTTAGTTCCCTAACCTAAGGGGAATATCCCTTAAACCCCTCCTCCTAATCCTCAACCTACTCTATCCCTTTAACCTTATAAATTGAACCCTCTCTCCATTGTGAAGGGAGGAAGGACTATAGTACTCTTATGCTGGTGGAATTTATAGGTGATCCCTATCATCCTTTGGGAGGAAAGATCTCACACTTTGGGAGGATACTATCATCCTTTAGAGGCTCGGCTTGGATTGTGGAAGACAAAGCTGGAAACATGCTTGTTATGTAAGGGCATGCACCTTACTTTCCTTTGTCCTTGCATGGATGAAGCTTCTAAGATGTTGGAAAATATTATTGTTCCTCAGAAACGGCTTCCAACAAGTTATTGTAAGTTGTCCCATGAGATACTATTGGTTGATCGAGTGGTCGATCCAGTTCCATCCTTGGTTGATCCCTCTCTTTATTTAAAAAGTGAAGAATGGATAGTTCGTCCCACTCTTCCTTTGGAGAGTGAGGTTAAAATGGTCTAGTCAATGTCATCTCCACCCAATCCCACTCTTTCGTCAGAAAGTGTTAAGATTGAAGGCTAAATTTTAATTTTCTTTTCCTTTTTGACTTTGACAGAAATTGCTTCGATGAGTTTACCTTCGACCGTGTTTTACTTCAACAGGTTTACCTCGAAAATTCTACCTTGACCAAATAACTTCGACGGGTTTTACCTTGGCAAGTCTACTTCGAACAAATAACTTTGACAAGTTTATTTCAACAGGATTCGAGGATAATTTTAAGAATACCCTCAAAATTTATATGTATAGTACATGGCTGAATCTCCCTAATATATAGAAAAAATTGAAGTCTATTTTCTCAATAATATGATATGTATATATAAATTTTAGGCTAATCTTTCATTATATTATAGAATCTTGTAAAATATTAGTGAATCTTTCACTAAACTATAAGATATTGTAAAGTATTGGCGAATATTTTATTGAATTATAATAGTATTGTAAAAACTTGGAAAACATTTTCATCAAATTATAAAATCTTGTAATGTATTGGTGAATCTTTTGCTAGGAAGAGTCTACTTTTGATTATGTAGATTACTAAGGTAGTGCAATAAAAGAGCATATACCATATCTCGAATCTCTCAACTCATAGACCCTCAAATGAGAAAATGCATGAATAAGGAGAGGACAGATTTATTTATACATTTCACAAGAAATATTGGGTCACTCACAACTGAAGGTGTTGATGAAACACAACTACACTAGCTAGATTCAGAAAAAGTGGGGAATCCACTTTTTTATCTCATCCATTATTGGTCCAATGGACATGTGGGGACCCAAATCTTGACATACTGACAAACTGGTAGAATTGAACACATTACACTATGGAGTGATTATCTCACCCACGAACCCTTATCACAACATGGAGTATTTTTTAGATATGCAACCTTAATATAGTGTATGAATTCCCAATTAGCTTATTTTTCAAATCTCTCGTTTTTAAGATACCCTTTAAGAAAAAATAACCTTCTTAGTTGTTTATAGATACAAATTCCAAGTTTTCCTTTCTTTTGTTGACAATCAAAATATGAATTATGTCATTTTATTTAGAATTTAAAGTGTTAGTTAGAAACTTGCAATGGTTATTAGAAATAAGAGAATACGCTAACAAGAATAGAAAGAACATTAATGCATAATTACACATATCATTATAAATACTCTGTTAAAGACTATTTTTTCTCAGATAGACTGAGGAGGTGTTTGTATCCATGTCCTTGAAATTTCTGAAAGCATGCAAAATGTGGTAAAATTATTTTATCACCCTCATTGAATGAAAAAGACTAGATATCAAATGGGTGATTCCATGAAGATGGGTAACACTTTTTGGCCAAATTTGGCAATGAAAACCTGATTTTTTACTCATGTGCTAGATAGAAGCCCTCAAAACGCATATATTCCATGTGAATTTCGACTTGCAGTAAAAAAAACAAATTGTAGAATATTATGTTGGCTTCATAGTGATATTTTTTTAAAAATATTCCGATGTCATTTAATGTGTGAATTTTTGCATTTAATGAACTGTGTGACCTTAAAAATTTGAAGAAGCTAATAAGTGGCTCGTGTCCACGTAGAGTAATTTAATCTTGCATTAATAATTTAAAAAAATTAAATATATGAGCATGATCTACATAAAATGTAGTGTGATGTGCATATTTTTTTGTTAATTTTTTTCACATTATACAATTATTTATTATTTTTTGAAAGTGACCACATTCGATTTCAGCATCGTTTTAAACACATACTTGTCCACGTAAAGGATTTTTTTCTATTTTTTCAAAAATTGAAAAACCAAAGATACCCTTTTGAAGAGGACACGTCGATATGTGATGTGTGCATTTTTAAGAATTTTTTGGCTGTGTATTTTTAACTCTGTGGATTTTTCTTTGAGCTTCTTCGAAGTTGCAGTGTGGTTTTCTAAGTATAAGTTTTAGAAGTAATTAAAAAATAAATATCATATGAATGCCAAAATGCGTGTATGATACCTCAATGGATAGAAGATTCATTGGTGAATTTATTGGTATCAACTCCGCTCAGTTATGTACTAGAAATGGCAGGGTTTACACCCTTGCACGGCACAGGAAATTTTCCATTTGCTTGAATGTGGGCTAAGTCTGTTTTTTTAAGCCCTTGACCGAGGTATTTAAATACCTCGGTCGAGGTATTAACAGGACCTAAACCGAGGGTTTGTAAATCCCTCGACCGAGGGTTTAAAAACCCTCGGTCGAGGTCCTGTTAATACATCGACCGAGGTATTAGCTCGATCGAGGTCGTAGTCATGTAATATCTATTTAAAGACAAACGCGTAGGTGGTCATTACAATTTTTGAGAGTTGATGTCTGAAATGAAAAGAAGGGTCATTTATGTTTATTTGTAGAAATGGGTCTTGGAGTCATAGGAGCCATAGATATGATTGATCAAATCTATGACTCCTATGACTCCTCTACCCATATCTACAAATCTACACAATAACCTCTTTTAAAATTGAGCGTTTTCATATATATTTTTAGGAATCTAGACAAGATTCCTTGAAGTGGTCATTAAACTTCCAAATTAATTTGTATATTCACAATAATTTTTATAGGTAAAGTCTAAAAGATGAAGAAGATACTTTACAAAATCTCAAGCAATGGGTAGGCTATGCTAATGGAAGATATAGTAGAAATGTTTTTTGAAATGGAGAATGTTCCTTAAAAATAAGGTTTTAAATAATTTTTTTGAATCAAGTATTTCATTTTTATTTAAAAGTCAAGAATTATAAGAAATTTATGAAAAGTAGTGATTGAATGATCAAATTTGAAAGGAAATTAAAAGCATTTTCATGTTCATAGTTAAAGAAAAATCAAGAAAGATATGCTTGACGATATGATCCCTAGACCATAATAAGAGTTTTTGCATATTATTTTTATGGCTTTCAAAGGGAAATTCAATCAATGACAATGATGAGTCCTAGTTGATAAAAAAAATATGGACAGTTGCTCATGAGGGGTTGAAGTTAACATTGATGGTGCCTTGCAAGAGTTAGAGAGAAATATATCATGTTTCCAATAAAATTCTATGAACCAAATCATTAAATAAGGAAAGAAATGACAATTTCAATAATGTTATGTTTCAATTATGTGAATGAATACCTCGGTCGAGTTAATACCTTGACCGAGTTAATACCTCGGTCGAGGGCTTGTTAGAACCTCGGTCGAGAAATTAATACCTCGGTCGAGGGTTTAACAAGCCCTCAACCGAGGTGCATTTTTTTGCATTTGCCGAAATCCGCTTGCCAAAAAGTGTTACCCGGGTCCGTGGATTCACCCAAATAACATAATGTCTGCATCTCGGGTCAAACGTGCCTTGTACATATTATATACAATCATGAAGGAAATGAAGTATCGCATTCCAAGTAAATCATATCTTTACCATACACTACTATATCCATTTATGGATAATGATAGAAATTACACATCAAAACAAATCGTGAAAAACATTTTACTTCTGAATGACCCTTATAAAAACTAAATATCGTAAAACAAGTACCGAACTCAACAAATTTAGGTCACAAATAAAATTGACAAACTTTGTAATATAAATAAAAATGTACCAGTCACGAACCTCTCAATACAAATAAAAGAATCTACCAATATTGTTTGGACAACTCTACAAGAGGACAACCAAAATAAAGACCATTCTAGTATAGCCTCACCATTATAATCAATGTGCATTCATTTATATCTCAAACATCCAAAACATCAACAATAACAGACATAAAACATGAACATCTACACTCTCATTGACTCCTTAGATCCAACAATAATTGTAGAGAAAGATCCTAATAAAAGCACATTTTAAACAACTGGGTCAAATTCAGTTTGAATATATAAAAACCATATGGCATATTTCCATCAAGAGTAGCATCCGCTAACAACATATAAATGTGAGTTGATAGTTTAAACATGACAAAGCATAAAATAAAACATATCTTTTGAGATCTATAACACTTTCAAGGAAACAATACTCCTTTGATAGAATAAAACCCTAATAACACCAAATGAGCACTCTAAGAATCAAGAGGGCCATATAATTCAATAGGCCTAAAAAATCATCCATGATAAAAGGTAAATTTACAATATAATAATCTATTGTAACTGTGAATAAAAAGAATACAATGTTTGATAAAAAAATACCATGTTAATTATTGGATGAAAAGTGTTGTGCCAGTTTGTTTTCTTTAATAAATTGCATGTTTGGCATGCCCATTCAAGAATTGAGATTCTGATAATGCAGATGTTATGTAAAGATTAAAATGTTGAGAAAAATCAAAATGAAAAGTGGAATCGCATCAACCAGAACCTTCACCCTGCAAGCACAATGTGATGTGGGTGAACCATGAATCATTGTAGCCTTTATATAGAAAAAAATAGCCAATAATTCCCCGCCAATACTACAAATCAAGGGCTAAAAGAAGGTATCACTTGAAATTAACTAAAAATACATGAAAATGAAACCATATTCCTAACCTACAAGGAGAATAGAGGTGAAATAACCCTTGGGAGCCTCTATAACTGAAAATTGGGGGCGAAAGTGTTATTTCACTAGATTTTGTCTAGAAATTGGGGGCGAAAGATAGAAATTGGAAAAATATTTTGATAGGGAGAAAATAACTTATTTTTGTTTTCCTCATTAATATATGGGAGACTATTCATTTTGGATATATATTTTTTCTAATAAATAATGGGTATATATATTTTAGCTTAAAAAAAACCCTTTTCCATATAAGAAAATAGCCCACTAAATATTTGTAACCCCCTTAATATATCCCATGGGATATATATAGCCCCTAAAACTATCCATGATGGGATTTACCTCAACCAAATTAACTAGAGAGCTTACCTTCTAGAAGTTTATCTTCGATTGAATTTTAACTCTTACAAATTCTCACTTAGAAAAAATTATAATATAAAAGGGTTATATTGGTATATAAAATATATCATTCACTTCCACGTGAAGGGCGCCCGCAAGAACCTGCTACCCAAATATAATGCAATGGAAGCACGCGAGTGCGCCTAATTAACAATGCGCACGCACCTCTTAGATGCATGCACGCTCTCCCGCTTCAGCAGTGGCGAACCTCCACGCTGGATTGTCAGCGTGGGCAATAAGAGCACACACACACACATGTGTATGCGCTCGCGTTCCTATGCATGCACACGTGTGCATGTTGCGCGTGATCGCAAACAGGGACGTGCGTGTGTCCCTGTGTTTTAAAAAAAACAGTGGGCATTGTTTTTTGTTTTGTAGCCACCCGCGAGCATGCAAGGAGGAGACAACGACCCCAAAGGAGATGAAATCGACCCCCAAGGAGCCCAACTGACTTGTGCAAATTGCCTAAAACAACGTTGGAGTAAGGTAAATAGAGTAGGAATGTGATTTTCTTTGTTTATTTCATTGTTTTTATTGATTTTAAAATAAAATACAAAATTTTAAAAAAATGAAAATCAATTGAAATGGGCAAATTTTGATACTGAAGGTACAAATTACCTAACCACAATGACCAATACCAATGAACCATCCCAAGAAATGAATGAAACAAACCAAACAGAGGACCCAAATCCCGAATTAAACGAAGAAGAAAACCCCGAAGATGAATTACACGAGGATTTAAACCAATTAAGAATTTTGAGTGATGAATCGAAGAACATGAGGGAACCCTCTGGGGTTTCCCTTGTCGCATCAACACAAAATATTATAGAATCTATCAACATTGCGCACAGTGAGATAACCAGTTTGAGCGAATATAGGGCTCGAATAAGAGAGAATTATAGCACTGGTATATCCAAAGCAGATATAAAACACCTGAGTATCACAAAAGCCCAACTGTGGAGCAAATTTATAGATCCTAGAACAGGGCAGCCTCCAGATGTGAGTAAGAGGCAAGTTTCCATGGACTGGTGTAATTACCAGCCATGGAGAGAAAACTCGAGGAAGAGATGGTTCATGGTTTTCGACAAGCCTCCATGCAACAATGTCGAGGTCCCACAGTATTTTCTATGGAAACTATGGGATGAGTTTGTGTTAGGGTTCCATGTGAACTACTTCGACATCAACAAGTTCTGGGGCATCGTTTTGGCTCAGCCCAAAATTGACCTCGCACCCACCAAAACCCACTCAGAGGACCTGCTGCACCTAGGCGAGATCCAAACCCACCTCCTCAACCCCCTAGGTTAGGTAGTGGTCTAGATGAGATCCATGAGTCTGTCAAACGTGCCACATGGCACATTCTCAGGCATACCGTATTTGTGGCTATGTCCTCATAGAGTGAGCTGGACCCCCTCGAGAGACACACTTCTACACGGTCTACTAGTGGTGGCCGAGGGAGAGCAGATATAGGTGGTAGCCAAGTGGATCCATCCAACTTGATGAGACTAGTGCCACATCATTGTTCTCATTGTGGGCATCCATGCCAGGTTCCCATGCAGTAGCATGGCACAAAGAGCTACCTACACCAGGGTAGTCATTGTTTTATTTAATGTCATAATTTCTAATAAATTTAACTTAGAATCAGATGTTGATGACTTGATTTTTTTTTAAGTACAGCTATTCAGTGCCGAGTGTCAAACACACGGGTGGGAGGACGTTGGTTCCTTAAATATAGATAGAGACATGGTAGTTGCAGAGGACATTGCGACACCATACACACAGGTAGTTTCCTTTCAGGAATTAAATTTAATGTTAGTATTTAATCTTGTCGTCCAAGATATGTGTCTCTCTTGTAATTTGTTTTAATATTTTCATTGTGTTTATTGGTTATTGTTATTGCTCCATGATCATGTTTTTCTAACAAGTTCATGAGAGAAAAAAAATATTCTACCACACTATCTTAAAATTCATTCAATTCCTTCAAAATGGATGAAATGTTCTCTTACCTTAATTGGTAACAAGCTAGGAAGTATGTTTGACATTGGTGAAAAAATGAGGGACCTAAAAAAAACTTACATGGAAAACATTTACATGGAGATGCACCAAGATGATGGGTTAGATAATTAAAATGGTAATTAATTAATTGGGTCTTAGTTGTATCGTCAAGAATTGAATATGTGAAAATAACCATTATATGCTCAATATGCTACCTATAATAGAAACTTAGAATAAAATGTACTAAGAAGGGTATTCTCAATTAGGATACCTTACAAAATTAGGTTTGAAAGAGGAAGAGAAGAGAACTCATAGCCATGTCAACTCTCTAGACCAGAAAGGAAATGAAGTATAAGCAAGGTTTACTAGGGATAACTAGTCAACTAATTTGTATATAAGGAAACTTTAGCATCAATAATGGATACAATTTTGAAAGATATGGTTAGGGAAAATATGACAAACACTTACCCTACAAATAATCCATACTTTGATATTGCACAAGACAAGCATATAATTTTTGAATATCATCTCAAGGATCAACGAGAAAGTATAAGCAGTAAGCCCATAAACATTGTGGATATTCTCTCAAATAGAGAAAAATGTAACATCCCTCAAAATCATAATTTAAAAGAAAAATTATTATGCAAGTTTGGGACTGTTATTGTCACCATCATATCATTGATGTTATGTCGCTTGATTTATTTGTGACTTCTATTGTATCACTAAATTAGTTCTTGTCAATCGTCGCATATTTATTTAAATTTTCAGTCCATATTTAGTTAATATTTACGAGTTGAACCTAAATATTATTGTGCAAATGAACAGGTGTCCGCAGGATTGAGTGACCAGCCATCCCCACCGGGGATCAGCAGATCCCCTCGTGATTAGGTATCTTGTAATAAAGTATAAATTTAATTTCAGTTTTGATGGCTTAGATTCATATAGTTATATTTTTTATGCACTAATACACGATTCCATGAATATGTATGCAGGTCCCACCACATAGGCATGTCGGTGTCACTATCTCTCCACTAACTGCCTTTTTCCCACCATATATGCCAGGTGTAGCACCTGGAATACATGTCCCTTTCCCTGCATCCCTCCCCACCCTGTTCCATCCATCCCTTGCCTCCCACCCACCACTATACTTCCATCTAGCTCCCCCCCCGGCCCCACCCCTCTGCCCCATCCCTTGCAGTTTCCCATGTTTCCACCCTCCTCATCATCATCATCATCATTCCATTGCAAATGCTTGAAAATAAAATCAAAACAAAGTTTCAACTAAATCTATCATCATCATCATCATTGTTCTGCATCGTCATCGTTATCATCATCATCCTCGTCCTCATCATCATCACCATCATTGTTCATCATCATTGTCATCCTCATCCTCATCCTCATCATCATCATCATAGTCATCATCCTCATCATCGTTAGTTAAATCATCCTTATCATCATCATCATCATCATTGTTCCTCATCATCGTCAGCATCGTCATCATCCTCATCATCATCACCATCATTGTTCATCATCATAGTCATCTTCATATTCATCATCATCATCATAATCATTGTCATCGTAGTAATAGTCATTGTGATCATCATCATCATCATCCTCATCATCATCATCATCATCATCGCCATCATTTTTCATCATCATAGTCATTATCATCCTCCTCATCATCATCATCGTCATCATGAATATCATCATCCTCATCATCGTAATCATCATCATCATCATAATCATCGTCGTCGTCATCATCATCCTCATCATCCTCATCCTCATCATCGTCATCATCGTCCTCATCATCATCATCATAGTCATCATCCTCATCATCATCATAGTCATCATCCTCATCATCATCATCATCATTGTTCATCGTCATCATTCCATTGCAAATGCTTGAAAATAAAATCAAAGCAAAGTTTCAACTAAACCTATCATCATCATCATCATCATCATTGTTCCTCATCATCGTCATCGTCATCATCATCCCCATCCTCATCATCATCATCATTGTCGTCATCATCATCATCACCATCATTTTTCCTCATCAACGTCGTCGTCATCATCATCCTCGTCCTCATCACCACCATCATTGTTCATCATCATTGTCATCGTCATCATCATCCTCATCATCATCATCCTAGTCATCATCCTCATCATCATCATTGAAATCATCACAATCATCATCATCATGATTGTTCCTCATCATCGTCAACATCGTCATCATCCTCATCATCATCACCATCATTGTTCATCCTCAAAGTCATCTTCATAGTTATCATCATCATCATCATCATCATCATCCTCCTCATCATCATCATCATCATCGCAATCATCATCATAATCATTGTCATCATAGTAATACTCATTGTGATCATCATCCTCATCATCATCGTCGTCATCATCCTCATCATCGTAATCATCATCACCGTCATCATAATCATCGTCATCATAATCATCGTCACCATACTCATAGTCATCGTGATCCTCATCCTCATCATCATCATCATCATCATATTCATCGTCATTGTCAACATCCTCCTCCTCATCATCATAGTCATCATCATCATCATTGTCATCATTCTCCTCCTCATCATCATAGTCATCATCCTCATTTGATCATCATTGTCATCATCCTCCTCATCATCATCATCATTCCATTATAAATGCTTGAAAATAAAATCAAAACAAAGTGTTTACTTAACAAATGTGCGCATGCATCCCTAATGCATGCGCATAAATTAGCGCGATCGTGCTTTTAGTGTGTGCGCACCCATATAGCGTGATCGCGCTTCTAGTGCGTGCGTGTTATGTTTTAAGCTACGCACGTGCGTGATTTAAATTTAGAATTTTGGCGGCACCTTTTTTCCAACCAACGTGGTGGATGACTTGGCTGCTTTGGTTTTAGATTCGGGTTGCCCAACCAAGTGGTTTGGACTATCTTATGACATAAAAACTTGTTTTGTACCACTTCTCCTATTTCGTGCACGATTTTCCATATGTCACGCTTGTCCGTGGCTTGTCCACTCTTAATGAAAATTCACACACTTGTGTAACTCTGTCTGTAGATTATGAACTTGTAATTTCTATTTATATGTATTATCTTTTTGTATTTTTTATTTAATTTTAAATGGACCATTTATGATTTTCTCATACTTGAATTTTAGAGGGAACAAAAACAAAGAAGAAAAAAAATATGCAGACCCGAGCATTATCATAACCGAATTGATTCATGGTTTGGCCACATGTTAATCGACTTCTATAATTGTTTTGGTTGGATATTGTGAATGTTTATAACACATTGGACCATACTTTGGTTTTTTGAACATTACAAACATATATATAAGAGAAGCTTTATCATATTTTGTGTCCATTGTTGTATTGAAGTGCTCTCAAGATTGTATATTGTGAACAAAAAAAAACGTGAAGAAAATTGTTACAAATTTTATTATTGATCTCTTCTTTCTATCTAAACAAAAAAAAACGTGAAGAAAATTGTTACAAATTTTATTATTGATCTCTTCTTTCTATCTAAATTTATAGCACTAACTATATGGATATTTGTATATAAATATTTAGAAAATCGTTTTCTAGTCTATAGCATTAACTATATGGATATTTGTATATAAATATTTAAAAATTTTATTGTAGCATTTTTAATTTTATATTTTATATTTCAATTACATGTATCTTGAAAAAGATGGCTGCCTATCGAAATATCAAAAATATTGGCTTGGAGTCCAATTAGATCATGTTCTATAAAGTCAAAATGCTTACCAAGAATATCTACTTTTTAGTGCATAGTTCAAATTTTTTGTTTATGGCCGTTCAAGCTTTGACTTGTCAATGTATTGAATTTGGCTTTATTGAAAACTATCCAATTAAGGCTGTATTGCTATTTTCTATTTCAACTTTTAAAACAAGTAAAAATATATACAAACACTAGCATTGCATCTTTTTCCATTTACAATTCTGTGCAACTTATTTTATATACCCAAACGAGTTCCTCGCGGCACTAACCTTGCAAGGGAATTAAGACTATGTAGCTTTATTTTATAAATAATTTTTTTATTTAAATTCAAATTTATTTTATTATTATTTTTTACACAATATTATAAAAGCAATTAAATATGGTTAACTACTCCATATTAAAAAAAACACAACACATTATCACATTTAGTTAAAAACAATCGAAAAGAGAAAAACCATTCACATAAAAGCGTTGCATGATTAAGTAACAAATTATCTTGAAAAGCCAAACGAGGTAATGGAAAATTGGAAATACAACAATTACAAGTCCTCACTCTGATCACGTGTAACAAACATTTCTGTGCACAGATGAGACGTATCTGTCACCTGCACATCACCAGAACAAATAATTAGTGCGTACGTTGGATTATTGACGCGGCGTAACACCGCTGGATAAGTGGAGCCTCCATCTCATTGAAAGAGCCCAGACTCGTTGGAAATTTGACTTGGGATGATCTACTGAAGAATCTACTTACTGTTTAGCGTGGCGTGTAAGAAAAAGCAGCATCTATATATATGGTATTTTATAAGAGTTCCAAACTTCCAATTCGTCAAATTGTAGAGACTATGGAGACTAGGCAGTAGGCCTGTAGATGGAGACGGAGCGCCTTATATATTGGACAGACTCTTTTTAGGGAGGGGAGCCTGTCAAATGGGTACAGTTGGATGATCCAACCGTACTCATTTGACAGGCTTCCCTCTCGAGGGAAAGTCTGTCCAGTAAATAAGGATTACCAGATGGAGACTATCTATGTGGATTCAACAATTCCCGACAAATTGAGAGCTTATCGTACATAATGAAACAGTAGCAATTAAGTTGAAATAATAAATTTTGATGATGTGTATTTTGTGTTGTTATTACAATTTACAATAACAGTAGCAATTAAGTTGAAATAATAAATTTTGATGATGTGTATTTTGTATATAATTGTCATTTATCTAAGAGAATTAAATAAATTTATGCACTCAATTTTTTTAAGTTATTATATTTTTATTATTAATCTTATAAGATAAATTTGTGAACACAATTATTTTAAATTATCATATTATTATCTATGTTATAAGTTATCAAAATATAAATTTATGAACACAATTATTTTAAATTATCATAGTATTATCTATGTTATAAGTTATCAAAATATAGTATATAGTTTCATTGAAATTTTAAAAAATAAATATTAATAAAATATACTAAATTTTACATAAATGTGGTAAGCTATTTGACTTAAATGTCCTATAATATATATATTAACCTCATAAACCTCATAATAAAGTTATACAAGATTGGAATAATCCTTCCATTTGCAAAATTAGATATCTACTCTTCTTCCTCCATCCCCCTTAACATGAATTCTTGCACACCGCCTCATTTTCTCTTCTACAAAATACATTAATTTATACAGTAAAATTTAAGGACTAAATTATTATTATATTTTTGTCTTTAAATTATACACTAAAATTTATACATAATAAGTCAAAAATCAAATTTATTAAAGTTGATTTAATTTTATTAAAAAATCAAACTTATTAAAGTTGATTTAACTTTATTAAAATTTACCACACATTTAATCTAAATTATTAATTTTTTAAATAATAAATTTATTATTTTATATATTGATAATAAATATACTTAAATTTAAATAAATACATGAACTTAAAATTACTTAATTCATTACCATATATTATCATTCAAATAGTTATAATAAATTTATTATCTTATATATTGATAATAAATATACTTAAATTTAATTACATGAACTTAAAATTATTTAATTCATTACCATATATTATCATTCAAATATACTATTGATAATTAAATATAACCTTCCTTTATACTTATAACTAACTATATCTTGAAAGATCGGAGGTAGCTTCTATGGAAACTATGTACGGTGCTAGGATGAGGCGGTAGGGTTTGCTCGGTCAGGCCTCGGCCTGAGTGCTGACCATCTCCTTGTCAGTTTTCTAGAGGGCTGTCACCCACAGATGGTGTTTTCCTCTCCTGTACAACCTTATGCCTCTCATTTATCGATGGGGGTTTTGGATTATGATGCCTTGTAAGGTCGTCGATGGGGTTTTTCTATCATGTAACCAGGGTAACATTTTCTTTACCAGAGGTCGGTGGCGGCGAACCGGGGTTTTGTCCATCGTGGATGCGTTGACTGGGGTGGGAGATCGTGCTTCAACCTAGAGGTAGGAGGTGGATTTACTTCATTTTACTGTTACTTTCCTCCGGTGAAGGGTTTTTTCAAGTGATCGATATGGGTTTGGACGATGAGGTGGACTACACGGCGGATCCGGTGCTGGAAGGTATCTTTCATTATTCCTCGAGCGATATAAGGCTAGGTGCCTCGGGTGCACATAACTGCTGGGACGGTGGTTTTCTCTCAGCCTCTTTGCACTCAGATTTTGGGGGGGCGGGGTTCTCACCATCCAATTTTTTCACTGATTTCACTACACCTGCTCATGGGGAACTTGTTGTGCTTCTGGTGCATGGGGAAGCAGGTGCCTTGGCAAGTACTTCTTCTGCGGATGTTGTATCTACCTTGGGCGGTGACTTTCCTAGTTCTACAGAAGCGGTGGATACGCTGATCTCCGAGGTATTTGGTGATGAGGGTCTAGACTTGCATGCGAATGGCGCAGAGGAGGTTATTGAACATGCTTTTTGCAGTTCTGTTCTAGAGGTGGTCGTGGGGGGACATGAGGTCCCTGTACATGAAGGCAATTCTCCCGGAGTAAGAGCATCGGTGGGTGGTTCTGTACTGCTGGGGGCTAAGGCTGTGGATCATGGGAATAACAAGCGTCGTAAGGCCTTTGTTAAGAAGCAACGCGTGGCTTGCTCATATGCACTAGGGGAGGACATCCAGTGATCCCAAATCGTGCAGAAGGCTTCAATGATAATGGTAGGGAAGATTATTGGTAAGAATGTTTCTATTCCGGTGATTGAGAATTGGTTAAACTCTACATGGGTTGAACATTTGGGGGCGATTCCTGAGCTAGAAGGCTTGACTAGGGGCTAGTTCGCGTTAAAATTCACACAGTAGGAGCATGTGAACTCGGTTCTAGCGTGAAATTGGACTATTGAACAATGTCCTGTATTGCTTAAATCTTGGACCCCAACTTTTGATGCCTCTTGCGAAAGGGTGTATGAAGTGTCGATTTGGGTTCAGCTTCCGGGTTTACCAAGGCAGTATTGGTCGGAGGAACATTTCATCTGCATCGGCAACATCCTGGGGACATTCCTGGAGGCGGATTTGTCATACAAAATAAAAAAATTGCGCAGGGTGGCCTGGATTCTTGTCAATATTAATGTGAGGGAAGGCTTGTAAGAAGAGATTCATCTTTCCTGGGGAAATACTTTCTTTAAACAACGGTTAGATTATGAAAATATTCCCTTTCGATGCCGTAGGTGTCATGCTTATGGTCACCTCGCGGTGGACTGCGGCCTTTGGGTGCGCATGATCAATGGACGTGGTACTCAAGGGGGTTCTCGTGGGACTAGTTCGAGCCATGGGGTGTCCTCACCTTCTTTGGGACCCTCTTCATCTGAAGCTGAAGAGATGCACACAAAGTTGGTGGTTCCTGTTCATACTGTGGTGGAAGGGAATTTGATATTGGAGGCTATGACCACAGGGGCAATTATTGAAGAACATCTGGATTCGGGGCTGACTCCACCGGGTATCTCTTCTATTGCCCCTACTCCGTCTTTAAATGTTTTTGCTAATATTTTTCATGTTTCTGGGATGGACTGGATGGGGGAAAAATTAAAGAATATTGCTATCTCACCACTCCCTATTGTGGCCTCCACCCCTTCCACTACTACAATTTTTTAGGAGGTTCCACAGTTACCCTTGGTCTATGCTATTAAGGAGGTAGGGTCTCCTACCCAAACAGCTCCTGCTGAATCGGGATATTTTCTTAGGTTGGGGGAAAAGGACCCTCATGGGGGTTTGGGAAATGATACACTTCCTGTGTCTCAGGGGAGGGGACGAAAATCATTCCTGGTTACAGCTCGGTCTAGGGCACAGAAGGATATGACCGAGTGGAAACAACTTTCTATCGAACGGGCACTTAGAGCTGTGTAGGGCCAAAAAAACGGTCGTCGATGAAGATCATGTCCTTCAATTGTCGGGGTCTAGCAGGTCCCCTTAAAAGACCTGCATTGTGGCGGGTGGTCGATGTAGAACATCTGGATATTTTGTTGTTACAGGAAACTCTTAGTGGTGGTGATGTGATCAAGGAGAAGTTGGAGAGTTGGTTTTTTGGCTGGACTTTTGTGACCCTGGATGTTCGGGGTCGCTCGGGGGGTCTTGCTATGGGTTGGGACACCTGTGTTGTTAAAGCTTTGAATATTTGGGGTATGGATTCAGTTTTGGGAATGACGGTGCAAGGACTAGATCAAGGGGACCCTGTTGATGTCTTCAACATTTATGGTCCTTATATTAATCGCATACCCTTCTGGGACAATATATTCAAAATGGATTTGTTTTGTGGTGATTTGGCTATTATTGGAGGGGACCTCAATTTCTCTTTGGGACAAGCTGAGGTATGGGGGCCTTTTGCTCGCCCAGATCTACTTTCTGAATACTTCACTCAGAAGCTCATTGAGAGAAACTGGTTGGACATCAAACCTGTTAAACTTAAGCCGACCTAGCAAAACAATAGGTGTGGGGACAGTTGTGTGGCTAAGCGTCTTGATCATTTTCTAGTTAGTGAGAAGATGCTGGACCGTCAAAAAATTTTGAAGCAGTGGGTGGGCTGTGGGGGTTGATATGATCATTTGCCCATTTTTTTGGAATATCGGACTAGGCCGATTAAACCGCCAAATCCTCTCAAATTGAACAAGACTTGGTTGAAGGATGAATCCTTTCAATAGTTGATTCTTTCAAATTGGGTCTCTTATTCTTCGGGTAATAGATTGTCTACGACCTTTCAGTTTGCAGAGAATTTTGTCAGGTTGAAGAGGCACATTGAGAACTGGGCGATGATAAAAGGAGAAGAGATGGTAATGAGCTAAGGTAGATTGAAATGGAAATTGTTGACATTATGGACATGGAAGGAGGGGGTTTGCTGAATCAGGAGACTAAGGACACTTTGGTTGGCTTGCAGGGCCATAGGAACTCTATATTGCTGAAAAAGGAGGAGACTTGGCGATAAAAGAGCACGGCTCTTTGGTTGGCTTGTGGGGATGTAAACAGAAAAAAAAATTCATGCATATGCTAAGGGCAAAAAAACTTTGAATACCATTTGGAGCCTGGTGGATGACAGAGGAAGAAGGCGAGAATCCTTTGAGGAACTGGCTGAGACCGGGGTTGAACACTTTCAGAATTTATTTAAGGCTCCGGCTGGGGCACACATTGTGGAGATCATGCGTATTGCTCAAGTTTTTCCTCGATTCGTAGGGGAGGAGGAAAACCTTTCTTTAATGGAAGAGGTCTCTGAAGAAGAACTTAAAGTGGCTCTCCAGAGTTTTCAGAAGGATAAGAGTCCTTGTCCCGATGGATGGACCATCGAATTCTTTATTGACCTTTATGATGTCTTGGGGGCAGACCTACTTAAGGTGGTGGAAGATACTCAACTTTCTGGTAGGATCCTGGCCTACTTCAATTCGACCTTCATTGCACTTATCCCCAAGGTGGATAACCCAAAGTCTCTGCATGATTTCAGACCTATTTCACTATGTAATTGTATATACAAAGTGATTACAAAGGTTATAGCCCGGAGGTTGAAGGATTTATTGTCAGAACATATTTCTGGTGAACAATTTGGGTTCCTGAAAGGTAGACAAATCCATGAGGCTATTAGGGTGGCGCAGGAAGGCCTTCACAGTATGAAGACTCGCAAAATCAAGGGGGCAATTTTGAAGATTGACCTCTCCAAAGAATATGACAAGGTAAGCTGGTTATATATTCATATGTTACTAATTCATCTTGGCTTTGGGATTGCTTTTGTCAGGTGGATCATGAGCTGTATTACTATTGTTTCTTTCTCTGTATTGATCAATGGGGTTGCTTACCCCTTCTTTCATGCAGAGAGAGGACTGAGGCAGGGTTTTCCCTTGTCTCCTTTACTCTTCCTGCTTGTGGCTGAAGGCTTGAGTCGCCTTTTGAATAAAGCACATAGTGAGGGATAGCTCTTCGGAATTGCTGTTACACAACAGCTGCAGATCACACACCTTTTGTTTGTGGATGATGTGCTTATATTTTGCTCAGGGAGTGCTCATGATGTTGATACTATTTCAGATATTCTTGGTCTTTTTTCCTCTACGACAGGCATGGAAATTAATGCCGGGAAGTCTACTTTGACGACTCACGGTATGGAAGATGAGGAAGTTAGACATGCTACTACACATTTCCCTTTTAATCGAGCCACTTTGGATGAGGGCCTTAAATATCTGGGTTTTCTGTTGAAACCCAATAATTATCTGAAGAAGGACTGGTTGTGGCTGATTGAAAAATTGGAGAAGCGTCTACATACTTGGATCCACCGTTGGATTTCAAGAGCATGGTGCCTCATTCTGGTAAAATCGATACTGGAAGCTATTCCTGTTTATTGGATGTCTCTTTCATGGATCCCCCTGCGTATATTGGAGAAAGCACGTAAGATTTGCCTACACTTTCTGTGGAGCGGTCACAAGGATGTCTCGGTTTCTCCATGGGTCAGATGGGAGAAGATTTCCAAGCCAAAATCCCTAGGGGGATGGGGTCTTAAAAATATCTTTCTTTTTGTGAGAGCTTTGGCAGCAAAAGGGGGTTGGCGTCTGATTCAATCGGAAAACTTATGGACCAGGGTAATGGTTGAAAAATATATCGCCCCAGACTCTGTTGTTGACTAGATAAGGAACTCTCAAAAGGGACATAAGGGTGGATCGGTCATCTGGAAAGCAGTGAATAAATCCTTTGCTGTTATTGAAGATAACATGAACTGGAAGGTCGGTAATGGAAGGAGTGTGCGAGTGGGCATAGATCTGTGGCTCGGATGCAATGGAAGGTTCAGGTTGTCGGAACCATTGGTGATTTCCCTTAGGCAGCATGGTGTACATGTTCTGTATCAACTTGTTGCCCCTATTCAGGTGAACCGATGGTCTCAGTCTTGGCGACCGGCCTTAGAATTTGAACTCACGAACTGGGAAGAGGCCGAATTGAACATGTATATTGGGGCTCTCATATTTTCTATGGTAAAGCTCATGGAGGAGGAGGATGCACTTATATGGAATGGGGCCTCTTATGGGAAGTATACACCAAAGGAAGGGTATATATACCTGAGTGCACTAAATTATGAACAAGGGACTGAGTGGTGGTGGAAGAAGATCTGGAAATTCCATTGTTCCCCCAAAACGCGCTTATTCTGGTGGTGTGTTTTAGAAAACAAAGTTCCAAGCTAGGATAATCTTCTCAAAAGGGGCTTCAAAGGACCGGGATGGTGTGCTTTGTGTCGAAACACAGGGGAATTGACTATCCATCTTTTTCTCTCCTGCTCATACTGTGTGGGCGTGTGGGTGGAATCATGTACAATGTTGGGATTAGATCCAGAGTGTAGATGGGAAGGGGACACTATCCTGCAAGCTTGGGAACGATGGTGCAGACATGAAACATCGGATGTTATGATTGTGCTTCCTCTCCTGGTGACTTGGGGCATATGGTTGGCCAGGAATAATCTTGTTTTCAAAGGGAAAGAGTGTACACCGGCTATTACAACTGGGATGGTATGTGGGATTGCTACTGCACTACCAAAACATGTGAGGGTTAAAAATCAGAGGGATAATCTAGCACTTGAGATTGATCGATCATCTCCTTGGGGTTTCTTTGATGGTGCCTCGCAGAATAACCAATGTGGAGGTGGCGCTATCTTAAATATGGACGGGAATCAGTCCTTTGAATTGATTACTGGTTTGGGGGAGGGAAGTAACAACCGAGCTGAACTATTAAGTCTGTAATTACTCCTCGTTTTTGTAGTAGAGAAGGGGTGTAGAACCATTAGGATTTTCAATGATTCCTTGAATGTGATCAATTGGGTTAAAAGAATACAAACATGTAGAGATCTTCTGTTATGCAACATTTTATGATCTATCTGGGATGTGATGGAATCTTTTGACCTGATTACATACACTCATGTATACAGTGAGAACAACAGCCAGGAAGACTCAGCCTTGAAGGAGGGGCTCTTGCTGGATCCAAGCGTGTGGAAGGTTAAGGAGCTGCTAGGAGATGTTGCGTTTGAATACTATCATCGTCCTTTTTTTGATGAGGTGGCTGCATGATTATCGGAGGAGATGGGGACTATATTATTTCTGGCCTTTGGTACTAGTCTCTTGATGAAGACGACTATATCTGGATACTTTTTGCTGAGACATTGTCGGTCTATATATTAATCTATATCTGCCATATACGAGGACTTTTTGGACAGTATGTTATATGTTGTATATATGAAATGGGCAGGGCCTGTTTTATATGAATCTTAATGGATAGTTGCTTCTAGAAATCTGATGGATGGATTAGATTGGTTATTTTGGTTGAGTCATGAACCGGATTACAAATATGCTAAGCATATCTGCAAAATGTAATTTTGTCTCTCTATGGATGATATAAAATTATGTTTTTTTTCCTTGAAAAAAAAAACTAACTATATTTTAATTTATGCACATAATATACCAAAACAAAACAAAATTATCATAATTTATTACCCTTAGGGTCATTATATAATGACTTTGAACATTTATTACACTCTATATTATTACCTTTACCTACATAAAATTATTATCTATATATGCACTATATTACATTTTATAAATAAACTTATGGCCATTTATTTTTTATTATATCTAACTAAACTTGTTTCTTTATTAGTAAATTAAATTACATTTTACAAACAAATAAAATTATCATCCAATTTAATAATCTATACTGAAAAATAACACGTGTTAATAAATAAAATTAAGTTTTGTAAAGAAGTAAATAAATGATCACTAACTGTAATTAATAAATAAAATTACCTTTTGTAAAGAAGTAAAGTAATTATCGCAATAACTATATTTACATTTTACAAACAAATAAAATTACATAGCTTTATAACCTGTAAATTCATTTACAAAGCAACCATTCAAGTTATTTTTTTTTTTGATAGAGGAATCGGTAACTCGTCGCAATTGTCTGGGTCAGACCCAGGATCAAATCCGCCGGCTGCCACTATAACCTCCGTGGTATAAACCGACAGCCCGCAAGCCAGGATATACCAGAAACTTGTGACTCAGCAAGGACCGAGACGTCCCGACTCCAATCCCGACAAGGGGCGGTAGCCTATCCAGGGGGCGCCTACCCTTTGAGCCTTATCACAGCGGGCCATGTCTCGATGGGAATTGATCCCTGGTGGGCTGGGTGAAAACCACCGTCCCCCACCGATTGGACTCAAGTTATTACTCTATACTAGATTTTACAGGAAAGTATAATTATTCGGCTCTCCCTCTCAACGGCCTTTAATTTACGAGCAATTAAAAATTATTTTACAAGCAAGTAAAATAATTCGGCTCTCAACCGCCTTTAGTTTTTACGATCAAGTAAAATTAATTCGGCTCACCACGGTCTTTTGAATCTTAGAACGGTAAAAATAATTCGGCTTTCCAAGTAAAAATAATTAGGGTTTCCATAAAGCACATTAATACATAATTTTCTTCTAATATCTACAATTTTTTTCTATTAGGCTTTCCAAGTAAAATAAAATTAGGTTCTCCACGGCTTTTGAATCTCCGAATGGTCATCCGACCTGATCTTCTACATTCCACGCAACACTACTTGGTCTTGAGAATGCTGCTAAGTTGTTTCATGAGACTGCACAAAGCCGGGTAACTATCTGTTGCAAACGCACATGGTTTTCGGAATACTGCCAAATGGTTTCATGAGATTTCTCCAGGACAAAAGCGTGTTAACTATCCGTTGCAAAAGCAGATCCGTTGAAAATAAAAATACGAGAGAAGATCCATAATCTCCCATGGGCATGGCTCCTCGCCCGTCACCAACTGGAGACTCTGTTCTATCGAACAGTTCTCATTTTCTCCTGTGGAATTGCCTATCAAATCACAATCGCGCAGCAACACACATTCTCCATTCTGCCGGCTCTGACTATGGACTGGAGACTCGGCTCAAAGGGTTTTCAAATACCCGCTGGATCATTCTCTATTTTTTCCTTGCTAGCTCTACCCGTTCTACGAGAGGGTAGCAGTACCCATTGGCAGGCGCATTACAAGAAAGGGGGATCACCATGTTTCAGAGAATGGGGATAAGATTCGCTCGTGGCCAGGCGGATCACCGCAAAAATCCATGGCCTGGCGAATAGGTTGTCTGCCATAGTCTCCATCTCTGCACTGTGGCTTGTTCCCCAGTTTTGCATCCCAAGTTTGGGTGAAGCGTTCCATATGATCAGTAACCTGGAGTTCTTTTACGATCGGTTCCCGGCACGGCCATAGCGTTGTCTTCATGCACGTCTGTCGTGGGGCATTATTTGATCGCCATACAACTAACCACCATGGGAAACCAGACTGGCTCAACGATAATGTGAATCTTGGCCACTTTCTTTCAGGAGAATTCCATTCACCTCTTTCTCCTATTTCATGAGTTGAACACATAATTGCGCAGAGAGCATCAGTGAGCTGAGGGTAAATAACATCTTATGGTTTGCACAAGAGTCGTAGCCTATAGGTAATCATAAGTAGGTTGATCACTCCTCCATTACGTACATAATAATAGGAATAATAAGGTTGAGCCGTAGAAATTTGGCTACTTATTCTAGCAATATTCAATAGATCCAATACCCCATCTCAACCGAATCGTCATATTGATATTCAAATTGATGATATTGCTAATCCAATGAGTGCTTTGTTTGGATCAATCGACCTTTCTCACAAGATTAAAGAAACTGACCAGAAGATCCTGAAGCAATGGATGGAGCACGGACAGCAATAGATGAAGAGAAGCCCATCTCGGAGAAGTGACTCCCAAGGTATGGATATATCTCTTTTCCACCGTCATCAAAATGATATAGATATGATCATGACTTTTTCCTCTGGATTGAAATGATATGGAGATGATCATGACTTTTTCATGTGGATTTGGACGTGGACTTTGTTTGCCCTGATCTCATGATTTTTTTTTTTTGTTTTTAAAGTTTTGTCTTAAGCTCCTACAATTTTTTTTCTATTAGGCTTTCCAAATAGCACATTAATACATAATTTTTTTCTAATATCTACAATATTTTTTTTCTGTTAGGCTTTCCAAACAACACATTAATACATAATTTTCATTTAATATCTGTGCCTTTTATTGATATCCATCACTTTCTCTCTTCTCTCTCTGTATTCATGTGTTGTGCAGTCAACTCTTCCTCCCATCCCCGCTGTGTCTATTGTATACTGTATGTTTGTATGTAGGTGTGTACTTCCTCATTTCTGTGTATTGCTCCTGTGCATTTGTATAGTGTGCGTTGCATGTGAGTATGACTCTGTATTGTGTTTTACATATAAAATTGTGTGGACATGTATCTTGGATGATGAACCAAATGATATCACTTTCTTTTCTATTAGCTTTTCCAAACACTTTCTTGGGTGATGGACCGAATGATATCACTTTCTTTTCTATTAGCTTTTCCAAACAACACAGTAATTCATCAATTTAGTTACATATCTGTGCTTTCTACTGATATTCACTCCTTTCTCTATATTAATGTTGTTCCAATCATATCCTCATCCCATGCTTGATGCGTCTAATGTATGTGGGCATGTACTTCTGTTTCTGTGTACTTCTTCTCTTTATCTACTATGGGTTGCATGTGAGTATGGATCTGTATTGTGTGTTGTATATAAAATTTGTGTGGGCATGCCTGTTGGAGGAGGAACTAGATTATCGACACTTTCTTTTTTGTTAGCTTTTCCAAACAACACAATAATACATAAATTTCTCTACGTATCTGTGTCTTTTACTGATAATCACCCCTTTCTCTATATTAATGTAATCATCCTCCCATGCCTGCTATGTCTACCGTATGTTGTATGTATGTATGGGGGAATACATACGACTCTATTTCTGTGTATTATGGTGGTATACATACTACTTTCTTTATGTGTACTATTTCTCTGCATCTCCATTACTATGCACAGCATGTGAGTATGACTTTGTACTGTGTTATATAGAAAAGTTGTGTGGGTACTTGATGATCTAATGTAGTAGCATGGAGGATTCCCCTGCTCATTGCCACTAAGGATATCAAGCAAGCAAGGTCAAATCAATTCATGCAGAATCCATACTTTTAATTTCAGGGTAGGCTTTTCTTTATTAATTTCTTTAGAAATCCCTTTGTACTTTCTTTTAGAAATGAGAGGGAGGGAGAGGGACAGGGATAGGGAAGGAGAGGGACAGGGATAGGGAGAGAGAGAGACTGGTCGGTAAGGATTCAGGGGAAGAGGGAAGGGGGAGGTTGAAGGGGAAGATAGAGACGGAGAGGGAGGGAGCAAGGGAAGAGGGTGAAGGAGAGAAAGAGAGGGGGTGACGGGAGAGACGGAAGAGGGAGAGGGGGAGGGAGATAGGGGTGAGAGAGAGATGGGAGAGGGGGGAGGTGGAAGAGAGGGAAGGGGAAGAGAGAGACAAAGATATTAGGAGGGA
>LPNX010633805.1:153285-172987 GCA_001517045.1 Pseudotsuga menziesii
GAAGGGAAGGGGGTATAGGGAGAGAAGAGAGGAGAGAGAGTGTGTATACATGTGTGTGTGTGCGTGTGTGCTGTTACACTGAAATATTGTCATCTTGACCCATGTGTCATCCTTGAGCCTAATCCCTAAAGTTTCTCTAGATAAAGTGCATTGAGTTTGAAGTTTCCCCTAGCACGTTTTCCTCCTCTATGAGGGCTAGCGCTCTTACTCCTAAGGAAAGGTGCGCCAGCCCCTTGCTAACACTCTTTCCATTTATGCAAGGAGCACCACTAGCACTCTTTCCCCTCTTGCAAGGTGCACCATCCCTCTCTGGCGCTCTGTCTCCTACAACAAGGTGCGTCGGGGGTGTTTTGAGGGAAAAAAAAAGAGAAGTTTTGAGGCCCTTCTCGAAGGTGGATGAGGTGGAGGATCATCCCTACCTTCTAGGTGAGGTGGCATTCGATTCCCTAACCTATGGGGAAGATCCCTTAGACCCCTCCTCCTAATCGTTAACCTACTCTATCTCTTTAGCCTTATAAATTGAACCCTCTCTCCATTGTGAAGGGAGGAAGGACTATAGTACTCTTATGCTGGTGGAATTTATAGGTGATCCATATCATCTTTTGGGAGGCAAGATCTCATCCTTTGGTAGGCTACTATCATCCTTTGGAGGCTTGGCTTGGCTTGTGGAAGACTAAGCTGGAAACATGCTTGTTATGTAAGGGAATGCACCTTACTTACCTTTGTCCTCGCATGGATGAAGCTTCTAAGTTGTTGGAAGATATTACTATTCCTCAGCAACAGCTTCCAATAGGTTATTGTAAGTTGTCCCATGGGATCCCATTGGTTAACCAAGTGGTCGATCCAGTTCCATCCTCACTCAATCCCACTCTTTCTTTAAAGAGTGAAGAACAGATAGTTTGTCCCACTTTTCCTTTGGAGAGTGAGGTTAAAATGGTCGAGTCGATGTCATCTCCACCCGATCCCACTCTTTTGTCAGAAAGTATTAAGATTGAAGGCTAAATTTTAATTTTCTTTTCCTTTTTGAATTCGACAAAAATTGCTTCAATGAGTTTACCTTCGACCGGTTTTTACTTCAAGAGGTTAGCTTCAACAAGTTTACCTCGAAAATTCTACCTCGGCCAAATAACTTTGACAAGTTTATTTCAAGGGGATTTAGGGATAACTTTAAGAACAACCTCAAGATTTATGTGTATAGTACATGGGTGAATTTCCCTAATATATAGGAACAATTGAAGGCTATTTTCTCAATAATATGATATGTATATATAAATTTTTGGCTAATATTTCATTATATTATAGAATCTTGTAAAATATTGGTGAATCTTTCACTAAACTATAAGATATTGTAAAATATTGGCCAATATTTTATTTAATTATAAAATATTGTAAAAAGTTGGAAAATATTTCATCAAATTGTAAAATCTTGTAATGTATTGGTGTATCTTTTGCTAAGAAGACTCGACTTTTGATTATGTAGATTACTAAGGTAGTGCAATAGAAGAGCATATACTAGAGCTAGAATCTCTCAACTCCTAGACCCTAAAATGATCAAATGCATGAATAAGGAGAGAATGGATTTACTTACACATTTCACAAGTATTTGGGTCACTCATAACTGGAGGTGTTGGTGAAACACAACTACACTATCTAGATCCAGAGAAATTAAAGACTCCACTTTTTATCTTGTCCCTTAATGGTCCAATGGAGATGTGGGGACCCAAATCTTGACATACTCACAAACTGATAAAATTGAACACTTTACACTATGAAGTGATTATCGCACCCACGAACCCTTATCACAACGTGGAGTATTTTTGAGATCCACAACCTTAATATAGTGTATGAATTCCCAATTAGCTTATTTTTCAAATCTCTTGTTTTTAAGATACCCTTTAAGAAAGAATATCCTTCTTATTTGTTTATAGATACAAATGCCACTTTTTCCTTTCTTTTGTTGACAATCAAAATATGAATTATGTCATTTGATTTAGAATTTTAAGTGTTAGTTAGAAACTTGAAATATTTATTAGAAATAAGAGCATACACTAACAAGAATAGAAAGAACATTAATGCATAATCACACATATCATTATAACTACTCTGTTAAAGACTATTTTTTCTCAGATAAACAAAGGAGGTGTTTGTATCCATGCCCTTGAAATATTTGAAAGCATGCAAAATGTGGTAAAATTGTTTTATCGTCCTCATTGAATGCAAAAGACTAGATATCAAATAACATAATGTCTACATCTCGAGTCAAACATGCCTTTTACATATTATATACAATCATGAAGGAAATGAAGTATCGCGTTCCAACTAAATCATATCTTTACCATACATGGCTATATCCATTTATGGATGATGATAACAATTACGCATCAAAACAAATCGCCAAAAACATTTTACTTCTTAATGACCCTTACAAAAAACTAAATATCGTAAAACAAGTACCGAATTCAACAAATTTAGGTCACAAATAAAATTGAAAAACTTTGTAATACAAATAAAAATGTACCAGTCACCAACTTCTCAATACAAATAAAAGAATCTACCAATATTGTTTGGACAACTCTACAAGAGGACAACCAAAATAAAGACCATTCCAGTATAGCCTCGCCACTATAATCAATGTGCATTCATTTATATCACAAACATCCCAATCATCAACAATAAGAGACATAAAAAAATGAACATATACAGTCTCATTGATGCCTTAGATCCAATAATAATTGTAGAGAAAGATCCTAATAAAATCACATTTTAAACAAAGGGGTCAAATTCAGTTTGAATATATAGAAACCATATGGCATCTTTCCATCAAGAGTGGCATCCGCTAACAACATATAAATGTTAGTTGATAGTTTAAACATGACAAAGCATAAAATAAATCATATATTTTGAGATCTATAACACTTTCACATAAACAATACTCCTATGATAGAATAAAACCCTTATAACACCAAATCGTGCACTCTAAGAATCAAGAGGGCCCTAGAATTAAACAAGCCTAAAAAAGCATCCATGATAAAAGGTAAATTTACAATATAATAATCTATTGTAATTGTGCATAAATAGCATAAAACGTTTGATAAAAAAATACCATGTTAATTATTGGATGAAAAGCGTTGTGCCAGTTTGTTTTCTTTAATAAATTACATGTTTGGCATGCCCCTTCAAGAATTGAGATTGTGATAATGGATATGTTATGCAAAGATTAAAATGATGAGAAAAATAAAAATGAAAAGTGGAATCGCATCAACCAAAATCTTCACCCTGTAAGCGCAATCCGATGTGGGTGAACCATGAATCGCTATAGCCTTTATATAGAAAAAACAGCCAATAATTTTCCCTCCAATACTACAAATCAAGGGATAAAAGAAGGTATCACATGAAATTGACAAAAATACAGGAAAATGCAACCATATGCCTAAACTACAAGGAGAATAGAGGGTGAAATAACCCTCTGGAGCCTCCATTACTAAAAATTGGGGGCGGAAGTGTGATTTCGCTTGATTTTCTCTAGAAATTGGGGGCGGAAGTGTGATTTCGCTACATTTTCTCTAGAAATTGGGGGCGAAAGATAGATTGGAGGAAGATTTTGATAGGGCGAAAATAATTTATTTTCATTTTCCTCATTAATATACGGGAGATTACTCATTTTGGATATTATTTTTCTAATAAATACTCAATGAATATGCTTTAGCTAAAAAAACCCTTTTCCGTATAAGAAAATAGCTCACTAAATTTTTATAACCCCCTTAATATATCCCATGGGATATATATAGCCCCTAAAATTATCCATGATGGGATTTACCTCAACCAAATTAACTAGAGAGCTTACCTTCCACAAGTTTATCTTCGATTGAATTTTAACTCTTACCAATTATCACTTCGAAAAATTTATAATATAAAAGGGTTATATTGTTATATAAAATATATAATTCACTTCGACGTGAAATACTCATTTTTAACTTAGACACGACTCCACTTCAACAACTTGATGTGAGTCTTTGACACAACTATACTATGATAAGCGGACTATATCAAATTACCGTAATATTAAAATGAGATTTGTGTCAAAGTTACTCTTAGTTAAAACCAAAATTTTAGACACTAAAATATTTGAGATTCTTGATTTCTTTTACAAACACTAAATGTTAACAACATTCACACAAGTAAATCTAGAGAAGATGTGTAGCATGCAATATTCAACATTCTTGAGAATAAACACATAAAAACTATAGGATTATATATTACCTACAAATAAGGAAGACTACAGCAGCATCCATAGACTTGAACCTTTACTTGGATTTATTCCCCACCCCCCAATACCTATAAACCCCCCATATCATATTCCCCACCCCCTAATACCTACAATATATTGACCTTATTTTTCACTATTAAAAACCCCCCATTATGAATGAATGTGATAAGATATTGCTCAACAAGCTGAATCCCCCGTGGGATGGGTCAATCAGTCGTGAGAGAGAGACGGTGTGGGTGGTCCTCTCTATCGACCATGTTAGATGGGATGAGAATGTAACGTTAACGGAGAAAGAGACAGTGGGGCTCGCCGAAGGTGATGAACCTCCGATCACTTAAGGAAAAATTGTCTCCAAGTTAGACAACTCCGAATAAATATAAGGAATCATGCACCGTACTGCCGACAAATTTATTGACAACTTTGTACCTATACAGAATCTGACTCAGTTGGTTGGGATTTGATGGTCATCATCTAGTAAGGAATTTGTCCAACATGGAACAATTTACACCTTTGGACAACCAATTCCTAAGGTGCACATATATTTGAAATATATTTTCCAATTTAGGAAAACAATGAGTTTATTGCTTCTCATTCCTGTTTTTTTCTTCTTTCTATGATTTTCTCGTACTTGAATTTTACAGGGAACAAAAACAAAGAAAAAAAAATATGCAGACTCAGGCATTATCAGAACCAAATTCATGGTTTAGCCACATGTTAATCGACTTCTATAATTGTTTTAGTTGAATATTGTGAATGTTTATAACACATTGGACCATACTTTGGTTTTTGTGAACATTACAAACATGTATCTAAGAGAAGCTTTATCATATTTTGTGTCCATTATTGTATTGAAGTGCTCTCAAAATTGTATATTGTGAAATTTGTTATGGATTGCAATGATGACAAAATAAATAAATAAAAGATCTGAAGAATTGTTAAGTTATGAAACAAACCGAGCTCAAGTTTTATTAATAATCTTTTTTTTTCTCTATCTTTTAGAAATTGTTTTTTAATTTATAGTACTAACTATATATATGTATATAAATATTAAGAAAAATATTTTCTAGTATATATAGCACTCTCAATATATGGATATTTGTATATCACACATGTATCTTAAGAAAAGATGGCTGCTAGTCCAATTATTAAAAAAAAATAGCTTAGAGTCCAATTAAATCATGTTCTATAAAGTCCAAATGCTAACCAAGAATTTAGTGCAAAGTTCAAAAGATTTTTGTTTATGGCAATTCAAGCTTTGACTTGTCACTTTATTGAATTTGGCCTTATTGAAAACTATCCAATTAAGGCTATATTGATTTTTTCTATTTCAACTTTTAAAACAACTAAACATATATACAAGGATTAGCATTGCATCTTTTCCACTTACCATTCTTTGTAGCTTATTTTTTTTAAGAAGATTCTTTGTAGCTTATTTTATATTCTCATACTAGTTCTTCGCGACACTAACCTTGCAAGGACATAGTCTAGCTTTTGTTTTATAAATATAAAATATCTTTTTTAAATTCAAATTTATTTTATTACTATTTTCTACATAATATTATAAAACCAATTAACCATATAAATTTGTTTTTTTAAATTTAAATTTATTTTTTTATTATTTTCTAAATATGATTAATTAATTCATATTAAACAAGGTTATATGTTAAAATCCCATCACATTTTAAAAAAAAGTAAAGCACACTATCACATTTACTCTTTTTTTTTACTCTTGGTCTATTTTAGTAAACTGCCATTATAACTTCGATTTATTTTGGTCTGCTGCCATTATAACTTCAGGTGTGTCTGTACAGCCCCTAAACATAGGGCACAAATAAGTCTAAATAAAATTTGATCTTGAAATCTCCTTTACAACAATCCTTCATTTACACATTGTCAATCAATCTATACCCTTAAAAACAATAAAAAAAAACACCCCCTTAACAACAATCCAAAAAGAAAAAACCATTCACATAAAAGCGTTGCATGATGAAGTCGCAAATTATCTTGAAAAGCCAAACCAGGTAATGGACATTCAATAATTACAAGTCCTCACTCTGATCACGTCACACGTGTAACAAACATATAGTCTTCCCCACACATTTCTGTGCACAGATGAGACGTACAGATTACCTACCCTTGTCTATGGAAATGAGACGTACAGTACACTAGCCTATACAAATGATACCAGTAGCTGCCAGCGAGTTCTGGTCTCTCTTCTTACCACTTAAACATGGACCACCACTTCACGGGCGCCGATAGCCTCCTCCATTTTTGGCATCTTGCTGTTTAAATCGACCACGCTGTCATTCCCGGAGCCATTATTGGCACCTGCGTTACACTCTTGCAGGTATGCAGAGGAATGGACGCCTAGAGCTGCCCTGCCGGAGGGATCCATATTCTGAGCCCACCCAGCATCCCATTCCACTGCTTTTGCGGTGCTACAAGCCACGCTCGGGCCACCGGGAACAGTCAACCGTGCCGCGTTCTGCATATCATAACATTCGACCCATCATCCAACCATGAGAATTGAAGTCTTATGAAAACAACTAAACTAGCTGAATGAATCCTATTTACCTGAGGATAAAATCTTTCAAATATCATCCTGTAGTAGTAGGCCTCCTTTGTAGTAGGAGTATTATGGGGGAATATATATTTCGCATTGCTCAGCATCGTATCTGTCACCTGCACATGAGTACATCACCAGAACAAATAATTAGTCTACTTCGGTATTTTATTAAATATCCGATTAGGCCAATGCCACAGAAAGCCAAGCCAAGAAACAGACATGCTCTGCCGCATGTGATTTCAAACCATCAATCCAACTGTAGCCAACCCCGTCGCTGAATTGCTCCTTCTGTCTGTACAGAATGTGCTGCAATACCACCGATAAACCCATTAGTGTTCCACAGTTAACTCCTAATTAGCCGGCCTGGAATTCACAAGGAATAAAACGCCGATAGGGAACTCCAGTTTTATAAAGATGCCATCAGATTTTATTTTATGTGAACCGAACCTTAGGAAGATATGGCTTCTGCTCCTCATCGAAGGCCTTCCGCAAAATCCACTTCTCAAAGTGCCCAATGTCGGGCTTCACCTATCAAAGATGACACAGCCAAATTAAATGATGTGAACAGTGCCACCTCATTAAATCCAATATCATTAGAATTAGTTGATGAAGATGCTTACCATCTTCCACTCGGGATCAATGTCCATGGCAACGTTGACGAATTCCTTATCAAGAAATGGCACACGGGCTTCCAAACCCCATGCGGATGTTGACTTATTAGCCCTCAAACAATCATACATGTGAAGGGCTTTTATCTGCACGAAGATTTTATTAATCGATTAAATCAGAAGATTATATGATCTAGAATCCATGAAAGTAAAGCTGGTAGCTACTCACCTTACGACAGGTTTCCCGATGAAATTCCTCTCTGTTAGGAGCCTTGTGGAAGTATAAATACCCCCCAAATATCTCGTCTGATCCTTCTCCTGACAGAACCATCTTCACTCCCAGGGACTTGATTTTCCGGGACATCAAGAACATGGGCGTGCTCGCTCTGATAGTTGTCACGTCGTATGTTTCGACGTGGTATATAACGTCCTCGATTGCATCTATACCATCCTGTTACAATCGCGTCAAGCATAGGCAACTATTCAATACAAGAAAACAAAAACTTCCCTCTACTTTAAAATTTACATGGAGAGATGGGTGTGCAGACGAATACCTGCACCGTAAAATGGAATTCATGGTGAAAAGTACCAAGGTACTCTGCTACCTTTTGCAGCCTTTAAATCTGGCGAACCCTGTTCAGACACAAAGAAACGGAGTATAAAGGAGATCCATTAAACCATTTTAATGGTGATATTATTAACATGAGCTTATTCATCTGGATAGAGTTTCCTTTTACTTTGATCGAAATACATAACGATTTTCAATAAATATACACTAATCGTCAGCGAGCCTGCATCAACCCATTTACTTCATATAAAACACACAGATCCGGTTTCCAAACCCCGAGTTAATTAATGAAAAGACCTGTAATCCAACACAGAAAGAGTGTAGTTTCTCTCCCCACTGTTTTGCAGCGTTGGTAGTAGCCAAATGGCGAGCTGCAACAGCTGCAACTAAGGATGAGTCGAGTCCCCCCGATAACAGTACTCCAAATGGAACATCGGTCATGAGCCTTTTTATGACTGCCTGTATCATTCAAACACATCATATCACTACTTTCACAAGGAGAAAAATCACATTATATTTATAATATTTTATACAACTACGTTCATGGTTAGAATCGATATGAGAAAGCAGCAAAAATATGGTAATGGACTATACTTTCTCAAATGCTCTTCTCAAAACCAAAGGGTCATATGGAGTGGACGGTATAAGATTTTCAGAATACCAAGTTGGGTTGTACCATCTCCGTAGGCCTCCTGCAACAATAAATGAACAAATGGGTTCGAAATCAGGCTTCATCATTTCATGTTGCGGAAGTCTGAATGATAATATACAAAAAAGAATGCAGCTAGGAAGTAAAATGATATGATACCTTGTTTGCTGGAGTATATATGGCCAGGGGGAAATGACTCAAAACGTTCACAATCATTGTGCAAAGCTTTCATCTCAGAGGCAAACCAAACAGATCCTGCAAGGATAATGGCAGAAGCACATAGATCATAACAATAACTCAATTAATGTAGATGTGATCATATATTTCCAGCTAAAAACTCAAAGAATATCGCAACAACAGAAGAAAACAGACCATCAAGCCCCCACCGGGTGGAGTGATTCCAAAGGCATCTCGAGCAGCTATGAAACTCTGGTCACGTGTGTCAAGCAAAACGAAAGAGAACATTCCATCCAACATATTCACAAACTCCTCGCCATAGTCCTCGTACTTGCAGAACATAGACAGATCAACAATAATTCACAATCGTTCTCTTAAAAGCCAAAGGTCGATATTCTCATCACACTCTTAAAAAGCCAAAAGGACGTCAAACACTTAAACCCCAGAACCATCATGGCCATTCTTGATCACAAAATTGAAAAAGTTGAAAGAGGCGCTTTAAACAATTGAGAAATATGGGAGGAAGCTGGAAGAGTACACCGCTTGGTACTCACGAGATGAGCTACAATTTCACAATCGCTACCGGTCTGAAACTGGTGAGATTTGAGCTGCTCCCTCAGTTTCTGGTGGTTATATATTTCTCCGTTCACCTACAATGCCAGAACTTAAGTGTATAAAAATTCACCAAACATTTGCAATAAAAGAATGAAAGCAAATTGTATATATGAAGTAATTGCAACTATTTGTTTATATAATGGCCGACTTACAGTAACAACAATTTGTTTATCTTCACTGTACAAGGGTTGATCACCAGAGGCAGGATCTACGATGGCCAACCTCTGGTGAGCAAGAAACGAATGCCCGCTCTGATACAGATCGCTCCAATCCGGGCCTCTATGTCGTAGCCTGCCCATGAAACCAAAACAAAATCAGGAAAAGTCCATAAAAACAATTATTCGATCCGATGGCTACAACGTAAAAGGATTATATTTCGTAGTGCAACAAAAAGTTGCTATATTTTTTGAAACAAAACATGAACTTATGAGATGTTCTTGGAGAACATAAATAAATAAAAGCATAATTGGATCAGACATACCTCCGCGAGAGCTCCAGCACCCGAACTCGCTTGGCCTGGGATGTGTCCAAGGAACCGAACAGTGCGAGGATTCACACATGGTGACTCACTGAAAAAGGAAAAACCGAAATTGAATGATGGCGCGTTAAGATAAGTGTGATTCTTGGTGGATGTATTGCAATTCTTGTGATGAATATTTATAGGCAGAAATGGATAAAGTGGCCGGTGGAAATGGATAATGGTGAAATAGTCATCCAATGTGTGCGTGCGTGCACATGTGCGTACATTGGATTATTGACGCGGCGTAACACCGCTGGATAAGTGGAGCCTCCAACAAAAATTTGACTTGGGATCTACTTACTGTTTAGCGTGGCCTATAAGAAATTTTGATGATGTGTGTGATGTATATAATTGTCATTTATTTAAGTGAATTAAGATAAATTTATACACTCAATTTTTTTAAATTATCATATTTCTATTATTGATTTTATAAGATAACTTTATAAATACAATTATTTTAAATTATCATATTATTTTCTATATTATAAGTTATTAAACTATACCATTGAAATTTCAAAAAGTAAAAATTAATAAAATATACCAAATTTTACATAAATGACTCATTCTGATGCCGTAAGCTATTTGACATAAATGTCTTATAAAGACATAATAAAGTTATACGTTATTTTATGTTTTTTTAACTCCATAATAAAGTTATATGAGATTGGAATAATCCTTCCATTTGCAAAATTAGATGTGCCCTACTTATTTCAACTACATTATTCACACGGTTCATACTCTTATAATATAATAATAATAATAAAATCAATAGTACGTATATATCAAAAAGGTGGTGTACAAATTCCAATTATTAATCGTGCAAAGCAGTTTGGTCCAATCTTCACGAGACATGTATGCTATTACGATCGTGTCTACGCGGTGTTTCATTGCTATCCATTTCTATGAGAGATATATAAATTAAAATTATTAGATAGATTTTAGGTTTTTTTAAGATAAAATGTATTTTAATTTAGTTACTAAACTAGTAGTGAATATAGTTATTTACTCTTATTTAATGCGTTGATTTATCATTATTATTTTAAAAAATACATCAGCTCTATCTGAGAGAGGCTTTTATTTTTACTTTACTTGTAGATATTAAATAATTAATATATTTGTTTACTTCAAATTAACATAAACTTTTAGTCCATGACAAACCATAACCATTTTAAGTTTTACCAAGGTTTAGACTGACTTACAAAAAGTCTTAAATTCTTAATCTAAAACCTCAGCAGAAACTATATTAAAATAATGATATGAAAAACATTACATGGAAAACCTTGTTATTGGTTTATATATATATATATATATATATATATATATATTTATTTATTTATTTAAATGCATAGTGGATATCATTGTCAAGTGATGAGTAGGTGGTTCCGACGATTAAAATGTGATTCAAATATAGAATGTAGTAGGTGGAATCGTCCAAAAATGTCATTGAATTATTTTCGGCATTTTTTTATAATGGTACCCATTTTATTCACTTATATAATGTGTAGCTATCGCCGTAGGTCCATATGTCATTGAATTATATACTGGGTTTTCTATAATGATGGGAATCATAGTACAAGCTCTTACGTAAGACGTGCCGAATATAATGATATTTGACCTTCTGATGATCGATCTGGCAGGTTTAATAACGGATATTTTAAACACTTGATTTACGTAAATTAGGGTGAAAAGAAAAATATATATTTTTTTGGGTGGAAATCTTTTGTAATATTTTATAACTTTGTGAATTATATTTAACTTACTTTTTTCAATGTTGATTACTATGAATGATTTGTATTGTTACAACACATTGTGGTGTTTGGCTCTATTTATTTTTTTGTGTTTATGTGGTATACTTTTATTGTTTTTCTTCTTTTTTTCGTTGAAACTCTATCTATTTCATTGTTGGATTGGGAGATGTATTGAACAACTTTGTATAATTTGTTGTTATCAAAATATTCTTAAGGTTCTCACTTTTTTTTAGGTGTGGATTGACTGCAGGTATTTGGCGACTCAAAATTGGCAATGCACACTTTCAAATTGAGCAAGCCCCCCCTTGGCACATTTTCCTTCTTCCACTTTATGAGGACATTGATAGGGTCAGTCATCACTTTCAGCGGCTGTCTTTTCAGCACATTTTCAGAGAAAGCAACTTTGCAGCTGACTCTCTCTCCAAGAAAGGACTCCTCTTGCCGAAGGCCTTTATGGACTCATGGGAGTTGCTTGATGGCTCTATGGCTTTTTTGGGTCATCGTAGTTTTTAGTTATATGTTGGATATGTTTTGTAGTCGAAATACCAATTTGTAAAAAAAAAATTATAGTTGTTTTGATAGTTTGTTGAACGATAGCCATTCTCGCAGGCACTAATAGTGATCTTTATTGAGAATTGTATGACCTAGAGGTGTATTGAACAATATGGTTTTATTAATATAAGGTTGTGATATTTTTCTTTGGAAAAATATATACTTGGGTTGTATTGTTACGGTGTTTGGTTTTATAATTTTTGTCTTTTCATGATATAGAGTATGATATACTTGGGGATGTTATCTTTTGGGTTAAAATAAAATGTTGTTTTTCATTGTTAATATCAATGTGTGTTTAAGTGGGTTTCTTTATTATTATGTTAAGAGAAATGTTACATATATACATTTATGTCGAATTGGTATTGTTTATGGTTTTGTATTGACGTCGATTATTTCGGTATACACTTCACTTTGTGTTGAAGTAGCATTGGAATGCATGTCATATATTGTGGAATTGGTATCGTTTATGGTTGTATTGATTTCCATTATTTTAGTATACACTTCACTTTGTGTCAAAGTAGCATTGAAATCTACATCATATATATGACCCTCTCATGAATTGTGTCATACTTAACACTATGCATTATTGCATCCTTGTTGTGTCATTTACATATTAGTTTTATCTTGGACTATATATTGTACTTGATATTATGTGAAGTATTGATTGTAATTATTATTTATTTAATTATATTATGTCAATAATTAGTAGTTGTTAATTAGTTATTATTATTTATAACAACCATAGTTATTATTGTCAAATGGGTCTAAATTAGGTGGTTAGGAATAATGATTATTATCTTCCCTAATAAGATTGAAATTTGGCGTCCTACATTTCACATCAATACAATTTTATGTGACGTTTTAATTTAAATAATGTATTTCATTTGATGTTTAATTATTAATTTTCAAAAATTACAACATTAAACATTGTAGAATTTAAACTATTGAAAAAGTGTGTTTAAATGTGTATTAAAAAGCATGGAATGGATGAAAAACTAAAATATAAGTCAAATCAATTATTAAGATAGATGATTTAGACAAATTATTTGAAATACAATTTGTGAACATTATAATGAAAAATAAATCCTAGGTCACATTATTCACTCATGATGTGAAATACGATAAAAATAGTTTCCTAGTAAAATATAATTAAAATAATTTTTTAATCTTTTCAAATATTTATTTCATAATCTATGTTAATACGATTAGTATCTTAATACACACAAAAATTTAATAACAAATAATTTTAAATCAAATTGATTGTCATAAGTTCATATCTACAAGATTTTATATAGTTTGTGGATAATGTGAAGTATTATGTTTTTTTTGGACCATGCCATGTTTTTCACATCACAATATAAAGTGAAGTTTAAAGTTTTTTTTGCAAAGCTTTGATACATTGCTTATGTGTATTAAGTGCTGATAATACCTCTTTTTTAAAGGTGTTTGTTATTATAAAGATTTCAATACAATTTTTGGCTGCTAGATAGATTTTTGACAATAGACAAATATTTTTGTCTATCTGTAGATTGTATATGATATATCAATAAATACATATATATATAGATTGTATACAAGAAATTGTTTTGAGAAAAAAAAATTGTTGTTTATTTTATTGAACTTTTATCTTACTTTACACGTGCCCATAGTTTGAAATTATACTTTCAATAAAATAAAGTTAAAATGAAATATTAAAAGATGTAATGAGGGTAAGTGGTCACAAAATAATTTTACTCATTTTTGTTACTTCATATTTACACACTATTTTAGAATAAAAAATATTTTGTCAAAGAATTGTTATTTATGATAAGATAGAATATATGTTAATCATTTTTTCTTGTGAGTTCTTTGTGATCTCGTAGTCAATTGTACTATGAGAAGGAAATTAGAGAGAACAATTTGTCACCAAATCATTGATAAATAGTGTGTTTTTCTTATAGATTTTATACTCTTTGTTCACCGGCCACTCCTCCATGTTGTAGCATAATTAAGCTTAGTTTTCTTTGCCTTATTGTAGCATAGGTTTGTGTGCAAAAGAAAATACATGTATTGTGAAACACTTAATCGAGAAGAACAAAGGGGAATGATAGTCAATATTTATCATTAGTTAATTCAAATTTATGTATAAGGGGAATATTACTTAGGAAAAAGGAGGGTGGGGTTAGATTTATTGTCAAAGAAAATATTAAGGTAGACTAAATTTTGTTTTATATTGGGAAAATTTTATATGAAAATTTATTAGAAAGATGATGGCTAAGGAAAATTTATGTACCTCGTGTAACATCCTAGTGTTTTAGCTCTTTAAAATTATTGACTGATTTGTATTTATGAAATATAATCTTGAAACACTATATTAAATGGTGTTATTGTAATTATTTATTTTACTCATCTTAAACTAGATGGGAAGAATCGAAGATAGAGAGGCCATTATTCCACCATAGGATAAGTTGAACTTAGGAATTTTATATTAAATATAGAATTTAGAAATTTTATTTCACATTCTACATGATATAAATTAAAGTGTTAAAACTATTTCAAAAACCCTAGCTACAATTAGTGAAAAGTGTCTTACTTATATTATACTTAATATATTCTAAAAATAGAACCCTCGACGATTTAAAATCAAGAAAAGGAGAGACGAGAGGGAGAGAGAAAGAAAGTGAAGTAAGGGTAGAAACCCTAAGAGGGATAGTTTGTATCCAAGTACAAAAGAGGAGGAGGGCAAAGGTTTTGACATGTTGTGGGGAAAAGATTACGTCTACGCTTCTCATGAGGTTTTTAAATACCTAGGTGGCATTATGACCTTGCTTGGTTGTGATTGTAAGTGCAGAAAGAATTAAGTACTCTTATGCAGGTTTATGGTAGGGTAGAAAATGAGGAGCGTTTTCTTGGAGCGTTTTTCGATGAGTCGGAGTTTGGATGCTTGGTTCATTATTAATGGCTGAAATCTTGGCCGTTTCTTTGGTTTTTTAGGAGCATTTCTTGACCGTTAGATTGGTTTTTCACGAAAGTTCCAATATGCAGTGGTTTATTGGCAATGATTCGATTTGATATGGTGCTGGTGTGGACTTAAATGCACTTTAAGTGTACTGTCCGCAGACATTTATCACTCGAGCTATGGTATCACCACGTTTTTGCTGGGTTTCGACGTCTATGGTATGTTTCTCTATTGTCTTTCCACTTTGTTTATCTGACCTGCAGAGGCGAGGTCTCTGGTTTACGCTCTGGTGTGTTGTGGGTTTCTGGTCGTGTACCAGCGTGCTTGGCGTTTTTAGGGGTTTGAATGCACACGATATTGAGGGCGCTTATCCGGTGCTGGTATGCTGTGTGAATCCGTATCTAGAGATTTTTCTGTATTGATGCTGGTGGTTTTTCAGTTCATGTGTAGTATTGGTCGGCCTTATTACCATTTTGGGACTGCTTTGGCTGGCGGGTTCCTAGAATTTGGATTTATTGGGTCTGCAAATGCTTTATTGGCGTCTTGGATAATCCTTCAGATTGTATTCTGGGGTTTTACTGGTGTCCTGGTTACTTTCAGTTTTTTCGGAGTCACCTGGTTTCTGCGGGGGTGTTGAACCTAGTTATGCTGGTTTTTCTCCTGGTTATCAGGCGTTGGTTGGATTTTGGTGTTCTCTTGTATCGATTTCCTTCTGGTGGGCTTCTCGCTAAGGTGATTTTGATCGAGAATCGGAGGTGGATGGTTTTGGTGGTTGTGTGTTGTATGGATTGTGCCTGATATTGGCCGAATTAGGACAGTGCCTAATCTTGTTTGGACAAAGCCGCATTTGGAGGCGGTGTTTTGTATGGCGAATGAGTGTAGATTTCTGAGGCGCAGTGTGGCACTGGCAGAGTTCGGATGAACCTGAATTGTGGCATCAAAGCGATTTTTGCAGGTATGTTTTTTGGGTTTTTTCCACTGTACTCATCGCTTAATGTTTCTCCTACTAGAGAGTTGTTCTAGCTCTAGGGAGTGACGTATAAAGTTTGGTCTTGGTGTATGGTGTTTTGGATTTTCTTGGTCGTTTGCGGAGATCTTTGGTGTATGGTGTTCTGGATTTTCTTGGCCGTTTGGTGTATGGTGTTCTGGATTTTCTTGGCCATTTGCGAAGATCTTTTGATAGTAGTGAATGCTTCTGTGTGCCTTTGCTATGATTCGAATTCCGTTTTTGGACCATGCTTAGTAATGTATGAAGCTTTTCATCAATGTTGTGGATGCCTTTTTCTGTTGAGTTTTGAGTATTGTATTTGCTGTGGATGCCTCGATTTGCTGAGTTTTGACTATTGGTGCTGAGTTTTTATCATTGGATATGGTATTGTATCATTGGTTGAGTAATGTGTGATGCCTTTCATCAATGTTGTGGATGACTTGAAATATTGATCATTGGTTTTGATGTGTATGAAGCTTTTCATCAATGCTGGATGAATGTTTGATCATAGGTTTTACTGAGTATTGATCAATGGTTTTGCTGAGTATTGATCATTGGTTGGAGTTTTGATCAATGTTATGGATGCCTCGTATTGGTTTTGTTGAGTTTCGATCACTGTAGCTGTGGATGCTTAGTATCGGTTTTGCTGAGTACGCTGTGGATGCTGTGGTTGCTGAGTATGCTTAGTATTGGTCTTGCTGAGTATGCTATGGATGATGTGAATGTTGAGTATGCTAATTATGCTGTGGTTGCTATGGATGCTGAGTATTGGTTTTGCTGAGTATTGATCATTGGTTTTGGAGTATTGATCATTGGTGCTGAGTAATGATCAATGTTGTGGATGTCTCATATGCTATGGATGCCTTTCATCAATGATAGGTTTGTGCTGCGAGTATTGATCATTGCTGTGGATGCTTCTCATCTTTGCTATGTTTGTGCTGCCTGAGTTTTGGTATGCTGAGTTTTGGTTTTGCTGAGTATGCTGTGGATGTTGTGGATGCTGAGTATGTTGAGTATGATGTGGAAGCTGTGGATGCTGAGCATTGATCATTCGTTTTGGTATTGATCATTGGTTTTGCTAAGTATTGATCAATGTTGTGGATGCCTCGTTTTGCTGTGGATACCTTTCCTCATTGATATGATTGTGCTGCGTGTATTGATCAAGGCTGTGGATGTTTTTCATCATCGCTATGTTTGTGCTGTGTTTATAGGGATTTTCGGCCGGGAGTGTATACTTGTTTATTGAGCCTTGTCCTTAGAGGCATGGTTAATTTTAGGGACGAATATTCGCACAAGGGCGAAATTAGGGGCACTTAGAAAATTTGGAGGGCGAATTTTTATAAAGAAAGTTTTTTTGAAATTTTAAATAATTCGCTCAAAATTTAAATAAAAAATAATAGTAATTAGGGTAATAGCCCCCTTCATTTCCGGAGGGAGAGGCCAAAAAAATTATTTCGCCTCCCCGATTCCTGTAAAATTTGTTCCCATCGCCCATAGAAATCACTCGAATCTGTTAAAAATACCTTATTCGCCTGGGATTTATGGCTATGAAGATTTTTATTGGCAGTTTCGCCTTCGATTTTGGTTGTAAATCCAAAACAAGGGTATTTTCGCCCATCGATTTCCCCTTTCGAGAATATATTTGCATAAAATCGTCCCTAAATCATGGAAATGGAGTGTATTGGGAAGGAAATTAGAGAGAACAATTTGTCACCTAATCATTGATAAATAGTGTGTTTTTCTTATAGATTTTATAATCTTTGTTCACCGGTCACTCCTCCATGTTGTAGCATAATTAAGCTTAGTTTTCTTTGCCTTATTGTAGCATAGGTTTGTGTACAAAAGAAAATACATGTATTGTGAAACACTTAATCGAGAAGAACAAAGGGGGATGATAGTCAATATTTATCATTAGTTAATTCAAATTTATGTATAAGGGGAATATTACTTAGGAAAAAGGAGGGTGGGTTAGATTTATTGTCAAAGAAAATATTAAGGTAGACTAAATTTTGTTTTATATTGGGAAAATTTTATATGAAAATTTATTAGAAAGATGATGGCTAAGGAAAATTTATGTACCTCGTGTAACATCCTAGTGTTTTAACTCTTTAAAATTATTGATTGATTTGTATTTATGAAGTATAATCTTGAAACACTATATTAAATGGTGTTATTGTAATTATTTATTTTACTCATCTTAAACTAGATGGGAAGAATTGAAGATAGAGAGGCCATTATTCCACCACAGGGTAAGTTGAACTTAGGAATTCTATATTAAATATAGAATTTAGAAATTTTATTTCACATTCTACATGATATAAATTAAAGTGTTAAAACTATTTCAAAAACCCTAGCTACAATTAGTGAAAAGTGTCTTACTTATGTTATACTTAATATATTCTAAAAATAGAACCCTCGACGATTTAAAATCAAGAAAAGGAGAGAGGAGAGGGAGAGAGAAAGAAAGTGAAGTAGGGGTAGAAACCCTAAGAGGGATAGTTTGTATCCGAGTACAAAGGAGGAGGAGGGAAAAGGTTTTGACATGTTGTGGGGAAAAGATTACGTCTACCCTTCTCATGAGGTTATTAAATACCTAGGTGGCATTATGACCTTGCTTGGTTGTGATTGTAAGTGTAGAAAGAATTAAGTACTCTTATGCAGGTTTATGGTAGGGTGGTTTGGGAAATGTTCACCTAGTTTGCAAAGGAAGACTATTAGAACATGAATAAGTGTATTTGTGCATCTATATTTATTTACATTTTTCTATTGTAATTATATTTACCTTTACTTTTGAAATTGTAATAGAATAAATGGGCAATACAATTCCTTAGATTTATTTGCATTCTTCACATCACTAATTTGTAAATGACCGTTATTACAAACAAACTCAAAGTATTCTTTAAACATAATTAAAGATTATAACCCTAAATATTAAGTTCTTGACTTTCTTGGATTAGTAACAAAATGATTCAAAACTTATAATATTACATATGTGTTGGTTAATGGAGAATTTACTAGAAGATGGTTAGAAGTAAGAAATGTACATAGTTAGGATACCACATTTTCTAGAATATAATCATAGATTAAAAAATATTATACAATAAAAATTCACTATCTCCTAATCAAGATAGATGTTATGTTTCCTAAAAAAAAAGTATTATGATCTTTCTTATATGAATGGTTGAGAGAGGAGAAGGAAATTAGTATACTATGGAATGACATATTAACCGGGGAACCGGGGAAAGAGGCTTATTTTAGATTTCAAAATCATTTACATATATGAAATTTTGTTTAGATGGGTTACCTTCTTTAAACAATAAACTAGAATTATGTTTAGAAGGGTTACCTTTTTTTATGTAATAAATTAGAAAGTTCTTCATATAAACAATAATTCTTAACATAAAAAGCAGAGTAAAGATGATTTTGTATAAAATGAGGTGTTAATAAAACTATGAATAATAAAATATGGCAAATGATCCAAAATACAAAATCCAATCATTAAATAC